>BMAO01008146.1:0-20880 GCA_019973975.1 Trichonephila clavata
TGAACTTACCATCATAAATAATTTCATACTGTGGTAAGTGAACAAAAGAAACAGACCAGCTAACATTCCATATAGCCATTCCGTTAGACCAGCTAACATTCCGTATAGCTATAGCTCGTCAGCTAATAGACGGATATTCCTCAAGAAAAAGAAAAATACATCCTCCTAGCTTCCAAGCAAAGAAGTGTGTAGTTTCGAATGATGTACGCTTAGCCAGTGGGAGAAATCGTGTGTATACCAAATATAATTTCCAACTATAGGCAATGTAGAAAATGTGTTAGAAAGGGGCAAAAAAAAAAAAAGACTTGCAACATATATGCTGAATGTGATGTATCCATATGTATTACAATATGCTACTTATGTAATATGCTACTACATGGCAAATCATCTCCATAAAATATGATGTTCTTTATAATCGTGAATGGTTCCTTGAAAAGTATTTTCTCATTCCTAAAATGTAAAAGTTATCGTAAAATTCAGCAAAATAAACTATAGTTTGTATTACTTAATCTATATAAATAAAAATACAATGTGTGTTTGTTCAAAGCTGCACGTCTCCGAAAGTACTGGAAAAATTCCTCTGAAATTTTGGCATAAAGTTGCATTTGAACTCGAACGGGTTTTTATGTACTTATTATTTTCAAATTTACTCTAAATTGTTTTTAAAATTTAAATTTTAAGTGAATTTTTGTTGTTATGACGTCATATAATGTCACGTCTCTCTAAATTTACACATATTATTTTCGGGATTATTACATATTTTTATTATAGTTTTGTTTATTTATTGACATATTTATCCATTTTTTGTACTTTGATATGTAATTAGGCTTATTTTTCAAATAAATCTTTTTTTTTTATTTTTCTTTCAACAACTTAAATTTTATTTTGTAGTTTTCGCAACAATCTCTGATAATTTTATCATAGGATGTTTGCGATTTTCTTATATTTTACATCGTGTTTTTTTTTCTGTAATTTTAAGCTAACTTTATTTATCTTTATTAAGCAAAAGTGAAAATTGTATCTAATTATTGTATGCTCCTTATTTTTCTGGAAAATAATTGTTAATATTTCTTACAGTTTTGGCCGACTGATCCGAACAAACGAGTAGCGTACCAATTTAAACCTTCCAAATATTTTACCATTTCCAGTGATCCTAAATTAAACTAACAAATAATTTTTATTTTTTGGTACTTACGTTTTTTTTTATTCGACCATTTACCCAAAATCATAAGAAATCGCCAAATGCTGCAATATGCATGGCATAAGAGAAAACCATTCTATGACTTTTTTTACACAATAATAATATTTTTTTGCAATTGGCTGTGAATTTCTCCACTAAATAGTTGTTGAAACTTCTAGAAGTTGGAGCAATAACATTAGACCTGCAATGGATCTAATTTGTGTAATTTCAAAATTTTATTTGATGTCATTATGAAATACAAATTGGAAAATTTTCTGGTGTATATTTTGTGTTTGTTTTGGTATTTACGTATTATTATTTTTGGCAATATTTAATGAAAGGATGCATATGGTTGCCAATTTACCGTGTACAACACATACAAAATCGGGGTTGACATGGTTCCAATAGTACTTAAGTACCTTTTTTTGGAACTGTTTTTAGTGATTTCATCAAAATATTGAATTGGTTTTTGATAGCATTTTAACATTTAAGTTTGTTATAGCTAGCTCTGTAGCGATTAACGCATTCATGTGGTTCAGTCTGGTTAAAAAGAAAGAAGAGAGAAAGCCCACATCTCTAATATATTTAAAATACATCACACACACACACACACATTATTTAAGTGATCTTAGTAAAATAAAACTGCATATTTAACTGGGGTATATATAAGACAACTTTTAAATAGTTTAAATGGTAAAAAGGCTGGGAGAAAGAAATATATATTAAGGGAGTGCCATTCCATTTACTTTTCATTTCATTTTAAAAAAGCTTTTCACATGAACCACACCAATTGAGATCGAAAAGAAAATGAAAGTAAATATCAGTTTCTTCCTCAAACATCTCAACAGTGATTTGGAATAAGCAAATAGAATTTAATTAATGTTTAATTCTATGAAATGGACATCTATTTGGTGATTTCGATTACTTTTAATTAAGGAATACGAAATCCTTCTCAATTTGCGATGGTTATATTTTTTGTCCACAACTGTCTTAAATGTAAATACTATATTAGTTAAGAAAAAGAGTTGATAAATAGAACTTTGCTTAAATGTGGAGATTTAGATATATTAGAACTTATTTGTCTGACGTTTATTTGATTTGTCGTTAATTAAATAAAAAATATTTCGGACCTTAAGGAACTCTTTGATGGAATTACTTTTTTTATTATAAACTTTATTAACAATGTTAAAACCAATGGTACTTATCTTTTAATTTTCTTTTCAGATGGGTATCATTTGGAGTACAATTTAACTTAAGAAAATGAAATTGAAATAATTATTTTATACGTACCAAAACCATTAAAATATTTTTATTTTTTATTATAGTTTTAACTATGTATATTACAATATTTTAATGTACTACACTTTAATATATATATATATATATATATATATATATAAGTTTAGAATTCATTACTTATTTTAAAATAGAATGTAGTGAATTGAAACATAAAAAATATACGTCATTAAATTTTAACAAAATGCAGGCCTTATTACTTAAATCTTCAATAATGAAGTTATCTGTTATTGCAACTGTCGAATATTCTTTATCAAATCTGAATAATATTTGGTTTAAAGGAAAGTCTTTTGATTTAAATAAAACTCAAGTAAGAATGCTACGTATTTTTTTTAAAGGAATTTTTGTTTTAGTAGTATATTTTAAGAAAACAAAAAATTAAAATTTTCAAAAAAAAATTACGTTCATAAAAGTTTCTACTGTCTCTCGCTTAAGTATAAAAATTGTTTTAAATATGGATGACAGATTTTATTCCTCATCGAAAGAACACATATTAGAATCTCGAACAATTATTTAAGAATTTATTTAAAAACCAACTTTGTTTCAAGGAAGAGTCACAATAATGTCGAGAGAGAGAGAACTCTCACATATTAATATAAAACCCACCTAAGGGTTACAGATTTCTTTATTTCACTGGAACACACTTTCATAAAGATGTCAAAAGACCAAAGAAGCCTGATTACGAAAACTATTTTTATTTAATATACAATTATATCAGAATGGATATTAAAATATTAAACTGTACAGGCATCTAAGGCGAATGAAACATAAAACATTAATTTTAATAATTAGATAATAAGAAACAGATATTCAACTTTTATGTTGCCATCAAATACCCCGCTCCTCTTCTTTTTTACACGTAAAAACATCTTTCTTTTAAGATGCTTCTTTTAAGATATACATATATTTATTTATTAGCAAATTACAATTTCATTTTATGTTAAAAATCAATCAATAAAAGTTCATTTAATTTCAAGCTTCCGTAAAATAAATTTAACTTTATAATATATATATGTGTGTGTGAATTTTAAATTAAGCACATTTCTTAAGAAATAAACAAACGTTTCGTTCGAATCATCGTTTGAGTTTCATGTCGGAACAAATGAAATGATTAGAAAAAATATCATTATGATAATAAAATGAAGAAAAATAAAAGCACTTGAAAAGCTCTGCATCAGTACACAAAAAAAATTATTGCAAACTCTAAGTATTAAAAAGTAAAGTAAAAGAATAAATTGACATAATGAGATAACACTCAAAAAGAATCTTTATCGAATGTTTCGTTCAAAAGATATGTGTAAAGATGTGACTGTATAAAGATGGAACTATATTTTTTGTTTCAAAGATTAAAAATGTCATTTATTTAAATCGGAAAAACTAAGTTAATTTATTTCAACGTTCTTTCTGCGTCATGGGAATTGAAAAGATACATGTTGTAACAAATTGAAAAAGAAAAAGAAAACATTTGAAGCCTATATTTCTGTTTTAATAACTTTTGTAATACTTTACACAAATGATATGAGGTATTAAAAAATAAATAACATGTAGCTTTTTGAGAGAAAAATGTTGAAATTCTTGATCTATTTTTTCCCTCGTAAATTGTACAATTTATTTTTAAAAGTTGCACTCACAATTTTTTTAAAAAATATCTCATTTTCTTTTATATTCACCTTTCTATATTTTTTTCATATAAACAAAGAAATTCTCAAACTAATTATATTAATCCAGATTTAAATTGTGTAATATTTCAATTATGAACTCATTTTTACATAGCATGTATATTAATTTCAAACTTAAGTAATTAGGATTATCAATATTTTGCAGATAGCACAATTCTATAAAATGTGTTTTTTTTAAAAATTAGTTACGTAAAAATAAGATAAATATAATTTAAAGTGAAATAGTTCAAAATATACAAACTTTTTTTAGCAAACGAGCTTCCTTACGGAAAATAAGTACCCCCTAAAAACAGTCTAATTATTATCGAAAAAGATGTTACGCATATTATTCATGCACAGTGGACACGTAGAGCTTATTCTAATTTATATTTGAAATTTTATCCTCATATTTAGTCTATTAAGGGTCAGGTTAAATGTATAAATCCGTTAGAGTTTTAATTTGTCCTCTACTAAAAAATATGCTTTTGACGCATTACGGGATATTCTGAAGTTATAATTTGTATATGTTTGTTTACTAATTAAATATAAGTGTATAACGCAAAAAAATTATTTATAATAGTTTAACTGAAAGTTTCCTGTTTTTCGTTGCTTCATAAATAGAAACGATTTATACTTCCCATGTTCAGACAGTTTTTATTAAAACATTTATATCATTAGGTAAATCTAGAGATATTTTTGCAATTCATAGGTTAAATAAAAGTATCAAAATAATTACAATTTGTTTGACAGAACCTTTGTATCACAATTTTAAATTAAATTGTTACAAAACCTATAACAATTTAATTTAAAAGGCTTATATATACAAAACATTAAGGAATTTTGTTACTGTATGATATATGATCAAATAAAGTACCATAATAAAAAAAATTTGATTCAATATCTGAAATGTGAACTAAAAATAAATGCATTTACGCATGAAAATAACTTTAATTTATTGAAAAGGCTGAAATCAAATATTTAGGATAAAAAACTACTTTATCTCCTCCACGATTGTTCCATCATTATAATATGCACTTAACACATATAACATGTATTGTGTGAAATGCACTTAGTGTTGAAAGAATTAATTGAACAATTAAATAGCATATGATACAAAGTACAAACAAAGAAAGAACAATATAACCAATTACTAATAATTAATTAAAGATATATATAAAAATTATTTTTTTATTTAATAATTGTGCATAAGGCAAAAAATACTTTGATAAAAAAATATGCATGAAAGAAGAGGAATTTTTGATTTTGATAAGTACACAAATAATCCTTTTTAATTCTTAAGAAACTTATCTAGCCAATACTATTAAGGGTTTTTTTTTATTTTAAACATGAAATTTATTTGCAAAATTATACAATGTTTTATTCTGTAACGGCAAGCATATACACTTTTATTAAAAAAACATTATTGAAAAGTTATGTTTGAAACAGTATGCATTTTTCAAGATACGATAATTATGACGCAAACATAATTATCCTGAATCTTTTGTTCCTTAAGGATGCCTTCATTAATATTAAAAAGGAGCTCACAGAAACAGCATGTTTCTAATACCAGGAAAAGATCAAAAATTAATACATTCTAATTTCACTATCGTGTAGAAAGCAATTCATTTGATAAACAACTTACATTCAAAAGCATTGCACCATTTTATCAGGCATAAAATGTTTTCTGCAATGATGTTGTCCAATAACTGTTATATGTGTATCTGATTATTAAAGTAGAATTATAATTACGAAAAGGTTTCTTTGCATTGAACAATACCATCACTACAACAATCACAACATAAACAACGAAAATCACAAAATCACTTCACTCGGCACTATATATATATATATATATATATATATATATATATATATACATTAGTTAATTTAATTTTTGTTGAATAACACTGGAGATCGGAGATTTGGAGAGTTTCAATCACATATTCGATTTCGACTTTGTTTACCCAAATACGTCTCTCTAAATTTAATGTCACTTTGAATAATCTTTTAGTATGACACTAGTCTTTAGTATTTTTAGTTTGACAGAATGCACATAAGGTGAGTTAAATATAAATTATGATGAGAACAATAAGGTCAGACAAGTGAGATAAATCCTTATATTCCTCTAATTTAAAATGAATAATTGAAAAGCTGAAAGAAAAAGATTTTCAATATATGTAGTAAAAACATAAGTTTTTAAAATGAAAAACTGTCTACAATTTTCATAATTTCTTTCATTTTAGGATTTTTTTTGAACAAAATATTAAATTTATAATATCCGTTGAGAATCCCGTTTGTGTATTTATACTGTTTTATAAACTCTACTCTACTCAATTAAATAAGAAGTAGGTAATTAAGTCAAAGGCTTTGCCACTAAAGTTGTCTTTGGTTTGATGAGTAGCAAAGTGATACAGCATGATGATCAAAAATAAACTTAAGGTAACTGGGACGTCTGCGACAAGGAAAATTGCTTTTTTACACCAAATTTAAATAGTTCTCACTTACATAATTTAAAAGAAATGGAAGTAAAATTTCAACGTTGAATTATCTGTATATTTAAGAACCTGTAAATGTAAAAAAATCCATTTTAAATCAAAAATAAATCTATATAAGCAATAAATAATCAATAAATATTCTTTTTAAATTCGAGGCAAGTTCTTACCTTTAGGTACACTTTGCATAAAATCCACTGCATATATCTTTTTAAAATTTTCCAGAGTGTTTGAAAACATAGCTATCTATAAAATGAATGAAATGAAAACTTAAAAAATGAATTTATAACAATTTTAAAAATTTAAATTTATTGATTTAAATTCCCTTTAAATTTCATGCAGAAATTATTCTATATCAGAAATTTGTGAATGTTTATTTGAAAACGAATTCATTCACTTTGTTAAAAATTGGTGGATCTTGTATTGTGAAAAATCTCAGCACGACAGGTCAAGTAGAATTTGTGCAAAGTGTACTGGAATCATTAAAAAAGGCATTTAAAGAAAATTGCAAATATAGATATTTCCATTTGTGATTTGTAAGATAGTATTTTTAATACAAATAAAGCCTTACCGTAATTAATTGGATTATTTGGCGTCATTTTGCAGTTTTTAAACTGTAAATTTGAAATTCTAGATTGTTCAGAAGTCTTTTTAATTTATCTTTCCTTACTTCATCAATACGTGTTATCAACGATTTACAACATCTTCCATTTTAAATACCAAAGTTTTATATCTATAAGTTTTAGTATTTGTACTTCATTTTGAACATTGTCATTACAGAATATTACAGAATTTCTTACCCATGTATTTGTTGTTGTAAAAATACACAAAGGAAATGTCTTTGATGAATTTAAAAAGTTAACTTAATATCTATTTTAAATGGAACTCTGTTTTTAAATATTATAACAAAAACTGTTTTCGTACTCATACATTTAAATATGTATTTATTTTAAGGTAAAAACAACAGTTATAAATGTATAGAATTTTTTATGAATATTCAAATATTAAACGTAAACATTTAGGAAAAACGATATGTCTATTTTACAAACTATGTTATAAATTTAGAATAATCCTCAAGATCCACTTTGTACTATATCCACCTGATTTATAATTTAAGAGCTATACTGAGTATTTATAAATGCAAACTAGACATAATTAAGATTTCAAAAAAACAAAATTTTCTTTACAGTTTTTGTAGTTAATTATTTAATTTTTACACAAAAAATGTAAAATGTTCATAAAATTTGAATTCACAAAAAGGAAAAATTACATTATTTGTATAGAAAAATTAGTATTTTACAATACATATTATATAAAAAACGAATTTTGAAGAAAGTCTTCTTTAATTATAGTTGCATCACATTTGTTTTCTAATTCTCGTAAATAATGCATCTACGAATGCAGCAAAGTCCCTTCAATTTTTTAAAAATAAAAAGAAATACAAAATGTGGAGCATTGTCACGTTCCTTTTATCTTAATTTCAATAACACAACCAATAACTAATACTCAGTTAGAATATATTCCCTTCGTCAGAGAGGAATTCTGGAAGACAGAAGAAATGCAAGAAGACATTTCTTCCTTCCAATGAAATATAGTAAGATATTCTAACAGCCAATAAGGTGTAAGAATCAATAACATCCGATATTATGAACGTACACTACATGTGTATGTACTTAGTTCACACATAATTAAATTTTTAACTATCCGAAAAACTTTTCTGCATTTTTAGATTAAATATTACTGAGTACAGCATTTTACATCATTGTGCAGATTTATAATTAGGAATAATAAAATAATCAGTTGAAAATAAATATAGCCAGCTCTCTCCTCTTACTCTTTTACTCTAAAATTTACTTCATCGTAGTTTCCATTATACTTTAAGGAAATAATTCCGGTACAAAATATAATCAGCTTTTATCTTTCTACTTTATACTCTTAATGCATAACACGTTTATTTATTTTATCATTTTTTTAAGAATTCCTGATATTAATAATAGTATTTGAAATTGAAATTCTTAAGCTTAAACGCAAATGAAGAGATTTGTGTCATTTTGAATTGTGAAGGTACACTGTAGAAACTTTTGAAAATTAGTATATTTGAAATACTTCGAGTAATTTTGAATCAAGTGTTGATTTTCAAGTATGATATCTGATTAGGAGTAAAGAAAAATTCATATTTCTGTAGAAAAAGCTTTTCATGCTTCAGATTGTAGTTCATAACTGATTTGTCTTTATAATTCGATTAATTTTTTTGAAGATATACGTATATTCTAAATGAAAGTTTGGGCTATATTCGATTCTAAGCTGAGAAAATATTGTGGACAAAAAGTATTTTGCAGGTAAAGTGAAAATACTCCTTCAATAGAGTTGACTTTGAAATTTTAAGAGAAAATGACCTTGGCAAATTTTATGCCCCAAATGTCAAAATATCACCAAACCTGAGCACAAAAATATTAGCCTTGAGACAAACTTAAAAGGGTCTAGAATGATTATTAGATCAGATTGTGCCATAAACGTTTTTTTAAATAGCTTCTTTTGTCTTTTTTGAAGACAGTGCAATGAAGCCAAATTTAAAAATCAAATCTTGAGAGTGACTATACGTTTTATTGGCATTAAGAGGTATTACGATGCCGATTCTTACGTATTGTTGTTTATATTTGTACTGTTATCGACTTAAGGGGCCCAGTACGATTCAATTGACAAAAATCGGTCAAAAAATCAAAATTAATTTTTTAGCTTAAATTATTTTTTGTAACCGGACAAAATTTGAAAGCTCTAAACTAAAAAAACACAGACTTATAATAGCTTTTGCGTTCGTTTTTAGTCAAATCCCTATGGCAAATCAAAACTTTAAACTTACTTATCTCGGAAAGATAAAATATCCTGTTTGTCTTCATTTAAAATGCTAAGGCTTTTTTTCTATTGTGCCAAATGCTTTGATTTTTTTACCCAATTCTAATAGTACATGTAACAAAAGTTGGTATGCATTTTTGAAACAAAGCGATACTTATTTTTAGAAAAGCAATTGAACTCTCTCGGAATTTGTACAATTTTTAAGGAGTTTTCAATACACATTCATAAAAAGAAGTATTGTATGAATACCAACCATGTTATCGCAAACTCCATACTAGCTATTGTTATGCATAGTTTGAAGTACTTGCAAATCAAATTTCATGTGCGTACGTCAGTTTTTGTAGGAGGAGTAGCATTTTAAAATCATTTCACAAATTTGAAGTTTGTTCCTTAACTCCTTCTCTGTCGGATTTTTTTTCGAATTTCCGGTCCAAAAAATACATTTTTTTTATTGCTGAAATTTAATATGTACTCTAGTCTAAATTTAAAAATGCCATTTTTTTTTCAGAAAGCAGTTTTTTCTAGACTTACGGGTGGTCCAATATATTATATCTCGTCTACTGATCTCCAGTTTTCACTGCAATGCATTAAGATTTAGGCTTAAGAAAATATACTCTGATACTATATTTATTTATGTTATTGCTTTGAGGTTAATATTTGAGAAATAAAAGTAACACAAAAATATGTACTTAAAAAACTATTAAAATTATGTAAAAAATATTTCGGAAGAAAGGGGTAAACAATTTTTCATCATTTGACCAATACCACTGTTCAACTGGCTTTTTTACTATGCCCTGCATGATCCAAATACACAATAAAATTCTGACATCTTCCTTACAAGTGGCACGCCATTCCCGCTGCTTTGAATGCATTTTAGATTTCTGGAAATGAAAGCATTGTTCAGCATATACATTAGTTTCCTCCACTATCAGCTGGAACATAGAACCATCAAAAAAATACTCAAAATATTGAATCAAATTATCAACACTAAAGTTTACCAATATTCCAGGGTTTTCTGTAAAATCAAAACGAGGAGTAGCAGGACACACTGTTTTCTCTTCTACCCACATCCTCGCTGAGCTTATATCATCATCTTCAGATTCACTAGACTCAGAAAAAATATCATCAGTTGATAAATCAGAGCTATCATCTTCCGAATTAGAAATATTAAATTCAGTGTCTCAACTCACTCTCCGAATCCATCATAAAAGCAATTTTGACGTGTAAAAATTACACTAGCGAGAGCGAATTTATAGAAAGTACAAAAAGATTCTGTTTTGGTTCGAGCGGGAAATCTTGCTTGGAAAATTGTGAAAAAAGTAGTACTAGTTGCGCCAACTCTTAGAAATATTCGGAAATACAAAAAATAATCGCAGAATTCACAGAGGCGGCTCCGTACCGACCAATTCAATTTCAGTGATGCAATTTTTTCCTTCGTCGCATGGCATGCGACGCCGACTATACGGGTACGAAATTGCCAAACGTATGAGATGCGATGCCGACAGAGAAGGGGTTAAAAAATTAAATGCCTAGGTTTTTATGATAATTGGAACAAAAAATATGTTTTACGTAGTATACACACATAGGAGGCATCCAAAATCCTTAAATTAAACTTTTTTGCTTAAATCGTACCATGTCCCTTTAATGTGATTCTTCCATTCCTATAAAAAAGTAAATATTTTGTATTTACTGGAGAGTTCCCGAATTAACTACTTTTTTCTCCGAAAGATTATGCCTGTTAATCCCAAGTTGCTTTCCTTTACTTGAAAGATGTTCGATTTGTATCAATATATCACCTATAAATCTCGAACTCGTATAAAAATGTTAAAAGTATTATAGTTACATCATACAAACTACAAATTTATATGAAGTCATTATTTTTTTTCTGTATATCAATTAGCTCCCTATTTTATCAAACTCGACAGTAAAATGCAGGTAATTTTTGTAATATGATCAAAGACTTTATTAAAGTAAAAACCACGTTTTTGCTGAGCAATAAATGTAAGTGAATCGCCACCCTCAGGTCGGTTAAGTACTGAATCGTCTATACTCGGCTTCAGTCATTATCCGCCTCATTTACGGTGTTAATAATGTTATTAAAAATCTCTCTAAAAATGTGTATGATGGATTACTACTTATAAGTAATTAAATTATTTTTGAAATGATATGGTTTTGGGGCACGTCTTATTTTAGTAAAAATTTCAGACTAACATTCCCCGCGAAATTATATTTTCTTTTTCTTTTTTTGAATGTTACAATTTTTTTTTTGCATTAATATATTGATACAACTATATAACCTACAATGTACTTATATTTATTTATTTATTTTCTTACTGGACCAGGTGAATGTAGCAAAACGTTCATTACACAATTGATGATGAAAATATATAACCAGTTTTCTTATAATGAAGGATACTGTAATACCTACATAAATTGTTCGTCAATAAGAAAAGCAACTGTAGCAATAGATGGGACAACTGCTTCACACTACTTTGAAAATATTTTTGTCAATACTATTACCACTGAGAATAGAAGATGCACATCAATACAGATCATTGTTTGAATATGTCAGAGTGATAATCATATATGAGGTTAGTATGAATGGTCCAAAACTACTAAAGCAAGTCAACAAGTCTTAACCCTCAACTTGTTTGCCCGTACACCGTATGGGCTACCGAAAACATACCACAACCGCTTTACCCTTACGCTGTACAGACACTGATATATTTAGCGCGTTTTCACGTAGTGGAACAAAAGCGCTATTAGGACGCAAATTTCGTCTTCGTTCCATATTTTGTCGTACCTTTTCGCAGCCAATAAGCAACCAATTGAACTCGGGTTTTTGGCATTTGGTCGCATTTGTGCCCTAGATGAGCGGAATCATATTTAAATTTTCCCCTAGTTTTCCTGATTTTTCCTACAAATTTTCCTGAATTTTGCTAGTTTATAACAAAATTTTCTCAAATTTTACCTAGTAAATTTATTGTTTGCAAAAAGTAGTAGTACATTTAGAGGAGTGGTACACAGTACAACTATTTTATGTTAGTAAAAAGTTCATTAGTTGCATTATTGTAAAATACAACATGTGAAAACCGCGCTAAAATTACATGGCCATGCCAATGATTGATATCTTGTTTTTTCTGTCTATCTTTAATATACACATATTTTCAGTTCTTATAGTGAAATGATTAGTGCTAGTGCTTTCAAGTTTGTCCACGAAACTGAAATACTTCACATCCGGGATTTTTTTTGTGGTGAAGGCGGGATTTCGTCATTGAAATTCGATAAATAATAAAGATTCTCAAAGGAAGGCGTATTTTGTTGCTTGAAAAGAAATGAAATTGGAAAATAATCTAAAATAGCCGATATTTTCTCTGTCCCCCATTTTATTACTTACTTAGTATTACATCATGCTTCAAAGTATACGTGTATATTTATACGCAAACGCACAAAAAATACGACACTTATGATTTTTTTTTGTAAATATGAGTGAGTGAAGGAATGTAGGATTTAATGGCGCAAGAACCCATTTCGTCTAAACTGCACCAATCAATTGCTAAATATTTAAATTTATTAAAAAGTATCTAAAAATGTTAACAAGAACACAGTTCCTGTCTTAGAATTAAAAAAACTAATTAAATATAAAAATAAAATTCAAAAGATGAAAGCAAACCAATTTTTATGCCCCCCCCATGTCAGATAAGTTTAAAACTGTTTAATGAAAAAGCGAAAAAAATTTACCTTTTTAATCTCGTTCAGTTGTTATTATGTGTGAGATTAAAATGAATTTAAAAAACATCCTCATCATAAATAATCATATCCTCCTCTGATGAATCTTGTTGAGAAGCACTTTTACTTAGTTTGTGGGAGCAATTTTTATTTCAATATTAGAGTTATTTGTTGATTTTTCTAAACTGCACTTATTCGAACCTTCTTTTGCACTTTGTTTCAAAGCTCAAGTTGAAATAGATGTATGGGAAATTTGATTCTCATATCTCAGGATGGATGTATTAGGTGCAGAAACAGATAGCATTTTTTTATTTGGTAAGGAGATAAACCTAGATGGAAAATTCTTCCTTGATTTGATAATGATTGTTTGATCTTTTAAGGACGAATGAACGCAGGGGTATTAAACATAGGAACATACGGTTAAGACACTGACATTGAAAATGTGGAAGGTAAGTGGGGTGTGCTTGAATTGAAGACGACGTTTTGAAAACGGAAGGAACTGAGAGAGCCATATTTGGTTTCGGGACGGAAAAAGATGGCTAAAGTTCATGGGAAATTTTATTTAGGTGGTATTATCATCTGTCTGTGTTGTAGTGGATATTGAAGGTTTAAAAGCCTGGTCACGTTTGTGATTTTTTGGAGATATTAGTTTCCGTGTTTCTAAATAAGAAATATTATTATTCATTTTAATTGCTTCGATTTCTTTCTCCGTTTTCCACTTGGGGCATAATTTTGAGTTCGCGGAATGAGGCTGTGGACATTTAACGCATATCAGCTCCAAACTGCAATCTTTGGAAGAATACCAACAGATGCACGTCAACTGTACGGGGCAAGGGAAGTTTGCAAGTATCCGAATCTCTGACACATGAAGCAGGGAAGAGGATTCGATATATATGAATGGTTTTTCTGCAATTTAAATAGCCTGTTTTTATATTAGTTGGAAGTTTTTGGCTGTTACATTGTGATTTGGTTATTATATTCGGGTTGGTACTATTATATTCGGCCTAAAGTCAGATTTAAGGGGTTAGTTCGAATAACTTTTTTTATAATTCTTCTGACCTGAAAATCCTTCAAAGATGGCTGCATCAAGGTGGTCAAAAGGTCAGGATTGGAAACAACCCCGCTGCAAGAATGTATTGAGTTGTGAAACTTTTTATCTCAGTAGAATCGAGAGATGTTTTGCAAGCAAAAAGAACTTCGTTTGTAGAGCAAAAAGGGTTTCACCGGTTGATCGTACAATCGCAACCGTTTCAAAGATTTCGGTTCACCATTTATTCCAATTAAAACTTTGTGTATAGAAACTCGCGATTTTGCCAACATACTATTGTTCGGCAAAGATATTAGTAAGTTTCTGGCATATATGCACAGTAATTTCATTTATAATAGGGTTAGGTGAAACGAGATATTTACCCGGGAACAACTGATTTCAATCCATAGGCGTGTATAGAACTTTATCCTGACATGTCTTCACCCATCACGAAGTTTAACAAGAGAGGTAGTGTGCCATCAACTGACAATAGTCAAGTTCGGTATTACCACGATAGAGCACTATAGCATCAGGGTGAGGATCCAATGGGTAAACCCGGCACCAATTACCTGCAGCACTAGCCCTACAGTAATGTCTCCGAGGATTCTTATCGCCTGTGGATTGACAGAAGTGGGCTCCCTCCTGCCTCCTGTCTACAGCAAAACGTGAGCCGAAGGGAACGCAAAAGATATCCCCAGGAAACACCTTTCTCTTTACGGGACGCCACACACGGCAAACATGCGGGTTGACAAACCAACAACGTTAGAAAAAAATATATGAAACTAAATTAATGCAATACAGAATGAAAACAAAGATATATTATTAAAATGAATTGCAAGTTCTCTAATAAAGACAAATAAATCATTAATTGTATCCACGTACATTTCCAAAATATATATCTATGTTCCAGACAAGAAAATAAGAAAGTTAATTACAAGAAAGAGAGTCAAAAATTTAGAAGATTCACTAGGGTATCTGGGGTTTGTGACACCCATGTTAAACAAAGACAGTAAACCCCTTGGTAAGAAAAAAAGATCACTAGGGCACCTCGAGATGGTGGCACCCGTACTCATCTAAGGGACTTGGCACCTTTCAAAAGCCCAAAATCGATGAAAATATCGATTTTTCAATTTTTACTTTAAAATTTAGTTTGATACCTCTGGCACAACTGTGTGAAGTTTTGAAACGATCTGATTATTTTAAATGTAGTAAAATGTATTTTAAATATTTTGACAGCTCTGACAGCTGTTTAAATGCCACACCCCCTCAATGTTTACACTTTTCTACTTGAAAATAAATCCAATATTTTACATAAAAAACTACACAGAAGAAGAAGAACGCTTTAAGCTGTAACTGTATTTATCAGCCAAGTTGTTTGTTTACATTAGGTTTGCCATTTTTGCTTGCTGCGTGCTTTTTAGTTTGATTACTTTTTTACTTCATAGAAACTAAAAAAAGCATTTTTAATGCTATTTCAATCATAATTCATTCATTCTTTTAGTTTATCAGTTGTTATTATCACTAATATGTCTCTTAGGAAGCGTTCATTGCATGCTTCGCAAATGAATGAAAAGCGATGGCGTAAAGAGAATGTTGACTGTGAAGTGATTAAAGATTCATTAGTGTCAAATGTGCGCCTTGAAAAATTAAATACTGTGGTAAAAAAGGATACCTCTGCTGTTGGACATTATAAATTGGTGGACAACCAAGTTAATAATCTACTTTTAAGTGCAAAGTGGTAAGTGCAAAGTGCACAAGGTTTGAAACTGGAGCCAAGTTGGGATTTTCATACAATTTAAAACTATTGTGTAGCAACTGTGATGAAAACAAAACTGTTGTAAATACTTCTCTAAAGTCTGGTCCTACCAGCCATGATGTGAATTTGAGAATAACTCAAGCCTTTTCACACATTGGGAAAGGTTATTCAGCCATAGAAAAGTTTTGTATGGTAATGAATATGGATCCTTTTTCATCAAATACATATGGGAAGTGTGCAAGAAGGCTGGATAACGCATACACTCTGCCATCTGAAAACATATTTGCGGAAACCCACAGAGATATTAAAGATACGCACAAGAATGAAGGTCATAGTTCTGCTGAAATCACAGACCTAAGTGTTAGTTTTGATGGCACGTGGCTAACTCGTGGTCACTCCTCACTCATCGGTGTAGGGTGTGTTATAGATATGCTCACCGGTTATGTCGTTGACTTTGAGGGATGAGTAAGGTGTGTCGTCATTGCCCTGTGGCAAAAAATAAGTTAGGCGAGTCAAGTGCTGAATTCAGCATATGGTATGAAGGACATAAAAGCGAAAAGCGATATAAACCACTTTGGCTCATCTAGATCGATGGAAATGGAAGCTGCATTAACTTTATGGAAAAGATCCACATCACTCGGATTTCGTTATATCACAGTTTTATCCGATGGTGACTGTAAGACATTTCATAACTTGGTTGAGAAAAAAGTGTACGGACCAGATGTTGTGATAAAAAAGGAAGAATGCATAAATCATATCAGTAAGCGGTTAGGAACAGCGTTAAGATCTACTGTTAAATATTGTCGTGCTCAAGGTATTTCTTTAGGTGGTAAAGCTCATGGTAGTTTGAAAGAAGCTACAATTAAGAAATTAACCACTTACTACCAAAAGGCTATTTTGAGAAACAAAGGGGATGTGAAAGCTATGAAAACAGCAATATATGCTACCTTGTTGCATAGCATTTCTACACATGCTAAACCTCAGCATTCAAAGTGTCCTGCAGGAGCAAACTCTTGGTGTTTCTACCAATCTGCGATTGCTAACGGTGCAAAACCAAGAAATCATAAATTAAATGTAGGAACACCAATAAATGAAAAGTTCCTTCCAAAAATTCTTCCAATTTACCAAAGACTTGCATCTAATGAATTGTTAGAAAGGTGTATTCGATGCGGAACGCAAAATGCAAACGAAAGTTTGCATAGCATGATTTGGGCAAAGTGTCCAAAGGAAATTTTTGTGAATAAAAGACGTGTTAACCGGGCAGTAACAGAAGCTGTCTGTGAATTCAATAAGGGTACGGCACGTACCATAGTAGAAACACAGAAAGCATTAGGTGTAGCTACTGGAGGTTCTACCAAACAACTTGCTACTATCTTAGATTGTCGAAAACGACAATTTAGAAAACGTCGTCAAAATACCAGTAATAAGCTGGCTCTTAAGCTTATTAAAAAAGCTATATATAGAATAGAATTATTAGTTAAGCGAAGAGAAGGAATGACTTATGGCGCAGGCCAATTTTAAAGCAAAACTGTTTTGGAAAAATAGTGAATTTTAGATTTAACATGTTTTACTTTATTTTATATTAGATATTGAATTAAATACCAAATTAATTAAAAAAAGTTTTTAAATTTTCTCTATTGTACATTTTATATACTTTCATTTTATTTATTTTATGTATTTCATTTATTTTTGAATATATTTAATATATGTTTCTTGCAAAAATTAGTCAGATAATGATATTTCCTATTTTTCAAAATTTTGAGATCAGACAGGCTTTTTATAAAAAGCTTATATTTTTGTTTAATGTTTTGAAATTGAACTGTTTTATGCCTTATTTTCATGTTATATATCTATACAATATATTAACAACTTATTACAAAATTTAGATATTTTTTTGATATTTATTTATTGATTTGTATTCTTCAAATTGCGTTTTCTTAGTTTGAGTTTTTTCATGCAAACACAATATTTAAAAGTACAAAACTTCTACAGATATTTATGAAACAACTTGAATTTTGGTCTGTATGTTTAATACAATGTACTTAATAAAATTAGGGATCCATTTTTAAATATTTTGATTAGAAAAAATTTTATAAAAGAAAATGTAGCAGAAATCATGCTTTTTTAGCCTTTTTTCCGTTGTTGTATACATTTTAATTTTTGTTTCCAAAACTAATTTGTTTATTGCAAAATAGATCCCTAAAGTTATTGCTAATAGTCTTATAAGCCAAAAAAATTTTTGGTGTGAAAACAAAAATAATTGTAAAAGAAGAAGAAATTTAAAAATCGTTAAAAAAATTTTAAAAAATTTAATTTTTAAATTTTTTATTAAAGTTACCTTTATTTTTCATGGTAAAATTTCTTTGTTTAATAGTAACTGTTTATAATATACACAAAAGATATTTTAAAACCCTTAAATAAAAAAAATTGAAAAAAGGTGCCGAGTCCCCTGAAGGGTTGCGAAAATGAGCGAAATTCTTTTATATTATATGAAACATTTTTCATAGCATGCAGAGTGTACTCATAAAAAGCAAACATTTAGGGCTTTTTGTGACCTCAATTATAAAATAAGAAATAGAGTAAAAACTTTTAAACTGAATGTTAAAATAAAACTCTTCCATTTTCACATTCTATTAAATATTATGCTTAGTTATACTCCATAAGAAAAATTGACTTTTTTCGGAATATTTTGGGCAAAAAAAAATTTGATTGCTTAAGGAAGAAACTAACCAGTGGCAAACTTGGTAATTTAGATGATGTGCTAATTGTTGATTTAGGACAATAATCACTAGTCAGAACAACTCCAATAATAAAAAAAATAAACGCAGAATGAAAGGGCCCACATTATGAAGCATGGAATGGAATTTTTCGTTCTAGGGAATTTATAAGGCAAGCAAACAAAGCGTTTTGCAACGCTCTTGCGAAAAATGTATATGGAAAAAGCTGAACTCAGATGAAATGTTATTAATTGAGTCAAGATGAGTGAAGCAAAGAAGAAATCGATATTGCTCTTCCTCATGGGATAATCTAACAGAAGTTTTCACTTCTACCGTGAGGTCCCAAGTACACACCCATTTTTTTAAAAACAATTAATAAGAGAACGTTATTATTTTATATAAATTCTGTATACATTGTAACTTAATAATACAACATTATATCACTAATTAGCTTATAGTTAATAAAGTCTTTTAAAATATCGTCTAGACACACCTGTCTCTTGCGCAGTGTATTACATATAAGTAATTACTGGATGCTCGGAAAAGCTATTTTGCAATAATTGCATAATTACTTATTAGGCATTCATGAGTTTACAATTTTTTCCGACTTTATAAAAGCATTTGCAATTTTTTTAACAATCCTTACAAACCTGCTTGTTTTTGTTTATTGTTATATAATATATATACATATATATATATATATATTATATAATATATATATAATATATATTATATAATATATATATATATATATATATTATATAATATATATATATATTATTATATATATTATATATATATATTATATTAATTTTGTTTATTGTTATATATATATATATATATATATATATATATATATTATTTTTTGTACCACAGAATGCGTTTCAAATTTAATCACATCATGTACAAACTCTAAATACTGTATCTTTGCAAAAAAATCAGAAGTAAAATTCCTCTCTCTCTAAATATATTTCAGCGTTTCTGAAACTGTAGGGCACACCTTATAGAGGGGAGTGATAACTCTACGACAAAGTGTGAGCACATTGAAAAGTTGAAAACAAAAGATTATTTAAAATAACTATTTATTTACTGAAAGCAAACAAACAAAAACATTCTGAATAAAGAAAAATACACATTTACATTGATATAATACACTTATAAATGTATCAGTACTCCATGGTTTAATTTATATGTAGTTTAGAAAACAAATATAAAAAAGAACAATTTTTATAGATACTAGTGAACCATGGGCTTGCCATACATAAAATTAACACTTATCTTAGTAATATGTACTGTTTATTATTAATCCTTAACAGCAGATTAAAATTTACGCAATTCGCTCCCCAATGCACGTTTTCCACGATAGTGTGCTCATGTGATGTATGGGGGGGGAGAAAGGAATGAATAAGCAAATCCTCTGAAAAAAGTAAATCCTTCACAAACACTGCCAAAGTTGTCTTATTCCATTCCAGACTTCGGAACAATTTCATGAATAGCAGCGCACAGAAAAGATCGTACTTCAGAAAGACGTATATATACGTCCGAGGAAATTAAAACTTGGTTGAGCCAGACGTTTATAAACACCTGGGAAATTAGAATGTTAAATTCATATTCTAGCTTAAGCGTCAAAGTATAGTATTATTTAATTCAATACATCGGTACTGTAAGGAGGGGTTGCGATGAAAGTTATGTTGGAATATTAGGTAGCAAATATTTAAAGTTTGAGAAGCACTGCTGCATATGTAAAAAAAAGTATTTCGTGATGAGGTGTAACACATTTATTTATATATATAAGATATAGTTAGGAAAAATAGGTCGAAAGATTTATTTGAAGAGGAGCTCCAAGAATGATTTCCTAAAGGGATCCCTCTATTTTCCAGCGCTTTCTAGAAAAATTCGTCTATATCATAGATCGTGATTGAAATATTTTCCAAGTAATTTTCAAAAGCATCTGTAAGATGACCATCATGTTCACCAAGTTGCAAAATTTGGCGATTAAGTATGATGCTAACTTGGCTCCATCGCCCTAACTTCGCCAAGTTTCTATTGAAACGTCATTAATATGTAAAAGAGCAACTTGCGAAA
Organism: Trichonephila clavata; assembly: GCA_019973975.1. Lineage (NCBI taxonomy): Eukaryota > Metazoa > Arthropoda > Arachnida > Araneae > Nephilidae > Trichonephila > Trichonephila clavata. The sequence continues at coordinate 20,794 of BMAO01008146.1, forward strand.
ATTACACTTTTGAAGTACAAATTAAAATGCAGAAATGAAGGCTTGGGTTTTCTTTCCTGCTTACAATGTATTGAAAAAAATAAAACT
>BMAO01008147.1:0-61027 GCA_019973975.1 Trichonephila clavata
AAAACATAACAAATTACCACTGTTCTTTTTCCCAACTTTTAATTCTGAAATCTTTTTGATCAATCTGTTCAGCTATTTCATGTTCGATAGCCAATGTAGCTAAGCCATTTAATCTATCTTTAAAATTTGTGAATTGTAAGAAATTTTTTATAAACTTTAATTTTGAGAAACTAACATCTACACTTGCCAAACTTATTAGCAAAGAAAGTAAAATAAATGCAATAGCAAGGCTTGGAGCAAATTCTAAAACAGAAATAAATTTTAAAACTTCAACTGTTTTTTTTTTTTGCCTGCTAAAGCTGAAACTGACATCTCATCTGCTCAATCATGCTCGTTTACATCCAATGATTCTCCGTCGGTCAACATCATTTCTACATTTTTTAATTAATTTAAGTTTTAAGGGTATCTCTTAAATCATATATATTATACAAAAATTTAAACCAATTACTGTCAGTACTCATTAAATTAAATCTGCATTCCAAGGCATTAACTGCTTCGTCCAATGTAAAAAATAAAACTCTATCTTGAATTTTAATTTAGGATATTCCATCGGATCATCTTGTGCTTCATAATTAAAGTTTACATTTTTCCGTCGAACTCTGTGACGTGGGTGCGTCATCTTAAAGTTAGCAGAGATATCAATCTCGACGGCCAGTTATTTTGCATCACAGTGCATTTTATCAAAAGTCCCATCCTTAAAAAATCTTTACAATTTCTTGAGAGTTCCATAGTAGATGGTAGATCGTAATATTTTGTTTGCAATAACTTGCTTATTGGATTTTAATGCAATAAATATTTTATACCAAATAATGATGGCTATTGGAACCTGAATTAAGTAAAATTTAATAATCCAGAACTCATCTCTTATAGAGTTGTCAATTTCAGCATTATTATAAAAACCTCCCAATTGATAACTCTTAAGAGTTTAATAGCCTCTATTCAGCTCACCAGCTATTTACACTGAGTGACTTTAATGTCTTATGTGTGTGTGTGTGCTTATACATTTTAATAATAAAACCCAACTAAAAGTTGATGAAAAAAAATTTTTTTGAACTATATTAAAAAAATTACAGGCTTCTAAGGATACTTTTGCCATGTCATTAACGACCAAATTTAAAGAGTGGCTACTACATGACACATAGATTGCTCGCGGATTAAGCGTTCTTATTTTTAATTGAGAGCCCCTGATTTCTCACCTTTTATATTCACTACGTTATTGTAAGCCTCCCCCGCATATCTAGCAAATTAAGCCCTAATTTTTTTTAAGTTTCTCAACTATTTAATTTGAAAGTTGTCTTCCAGTTAACCTTTCAACTTGAAGGACCCCCCCCCCCAAAAAAAAAGCTCGCATTAGTTTTAACGATAACTTTGTTAGAATTAGATTTCTCAATACATGTATACCTTACCATAAATGTCATTTGTTCGACCTCGCTGGCCTCAGGGGCGCAATCTAAAATTATCGAATAATATTTAGCCTGTTTAATTTTATGAACAATGTATATTCTAATATTCTCATATAAAAGAGAAATTATCTCGTTCTGAATATTTTCCCTAAATAGTGTACTTTAACTTCTTCCAAATTTTCCACAACAAAAAAAAAAGTACTTTTAAAATTTGGTCCAAATGCCGCCCCGGACATGGGTCCGGTTTGTCCGGCCCTAGAGCCTCCCCTGACCATGTGAGAGAGAGACTAAGAAGCCTCACAGAGAGTTCTAAGATATCATCTTTATGTCTCAGAGTTGTTAAGCCGTCTCCTTGAAAGGCTTGCAGCTATGTGCGCCCATTCAACATCACCTCAATAAGGGTCCACTTCAGGACCGCTTTTAGGCTTAGGCACGTACCTAAGGTGCTAAAGATTGAGGGCGCCAAAAAGAGAAAAAAAGCTGTCTGTGTCGGCTCCGACGCACGACTGGAGTTTACACCTTAATTACGGTTGTTTTTGATTATATATAAAGCAAACAGGGTAAATAAACGCATCTCATATATTGCTGAAAGGATGCATGAGATTAATTCCATTAATCTATTCACATTTTTCATTTTGATTCGTTAAAATAATGTATATATATATATATATATATACATATAATAATATACAGTTATGTTACATAAATATACACTCAAGAGCCACAAATCATTATGACCACCCTTACATTTTGCAATGAACTCGCCTGAATGTCGTGGAAGGCACGTGATCAGGTGGAAGTGGTATTTAATTGCTGCTGGAGAGTCTGAAGAATCATTCTTTCACTTACTTCTGTGAGTGATGAGAAAGGCTGCGGATCTAAGCGACTTTGAAAGAGGGCAGATTGTAATGGCCCGATGGCTCGGAACAAGTATTTCCGAAACTGCACGACTCGTGGGTTGTTCGCGATCTACAGTTGTTAGTACTAATGCAAAGTGGATGAATGACGGTGAAACCAGCAGTAGACGACATGGTGTTGGACGTCCATACTCTATTAAGGAAAAAGGTAGTCGGAGACTGTCTCGTATGGTGAAGCGAAACCGGAGCCAGACAGTGGTTCAGCTGAAAGCCCAATACAATGCAGGGCCAAGTAGAATAGTATTGGTGCACACTGTTCAGTGGACACTGTTGGATATGGGGCTACGCAGCAAACGTCCCACTTCCCACTAGTGTGCCTTTGCTGACTAAGTGTCATCGACAACTGCGCCTGCGCTGGGCCCGGGAACATCGCGACTAGTCCATGGATCAGTGGGACAGAGTTGCCTGGTCAGATGAATCACGGTTTGTCATTCATCCCGTCGATGGCCGTGTCCGTATACGCCGTCTTCCAGGCGAACAGTTGCTCCCTCAATGTACAGTAGGTCATACACAGGCCGGTGATGGCGGTATTATGCTTTGGGGGACGTTCTCTTGGGCGTCTCTGGGAGCCGTGGTTGTGGTAGAGCAGACCATGAATGCTACAGGGATCTGAACATCATTGCGGATCAGTTGCACCCTTACATGGCCTCTGTTTTTCCAGCTGGAAATGGAATGTTCCAACATGACAATGCCCCGTATCACAAGGCTAAAATTGTGTTGGAGTGGTTCCAGGAACCTGATGCTGAATTCCAGTTAATGTCTTGGCCACCTAACTCACCGGAACGCAATCCGATAGAATACATTTGGGATGTCATGGGAAGGCAGCTCAGAGTTCAAAGACCACCAATTCGCAATGTCTTGGATTTGCGTGACCGTTGCTTAAACATCTGGTACAATCTGTTTCTGGCCATCTACCAAGGACTTGTAGCATCCATGCCAAGGCGGGTTGAAGCTGTGTTGCGCGCCAAAGGTGGGCCAACTCGTTATTGACAGGTGGTCATAATGTTTTGGCTCTTGAGTGTATGTTACCCATAGTGCATTAGTACATTGTTAAGAAGGTTGATTTACTTCACTATTAACATCCCTCACTTTGAGTATTAATTACATTAATACTCTTGCCATTATTAATCATTGCGTGTGTGACAAGAGATTTCTGGTAACTTTAGTATGATACGTAAACATCAGCAAAACTATCTGATTTACGAATCGTGAAAACATCGCATCAATGCTTATACCATTTCTAGTCGTCCCACTACCAGAAAAGAAAATCCACAAATTAAGCTCTGATTTTAAAAATTGTATTAGTCTCGATCCTTCATCTTAATCGAAATCAATATTGAAATCGTCACGGTATGAGTGACAATTCGTAGTAGTCACCGTACCGAAAAGTATGAGTGGAAGTACATATTGTTTCTTCAGTAGTTTAGAACCATCTTCTGTATATGCTAATAATGTCTCGTGGATATAATCTGTTTCTGTTATATTAATAACATCGTTATTTTGCAAAAAACACACTCAAGAGCCAAAACATTATGACTGTCCCTACATTTTGCAATGAACTCGCCTGGATGACGTGGAAGGCACGTAATCAGGCGGAAGTGATACTTAACTGCTACTGGAGATTCTGAAGAATCATTTTTTCACTTACTTCTGACTGTGATGGGAAAGGCTGCGGATCTAAGCGACTTTGATAGAGGGCAGATTGTAATGGCTCGAAACAAGTATTTCCGAAACTGCACGACTCGTGGGTTGTTCGCGATCTACAGTTGTTAGTACTTATGCAAAGTGGATGAATGACGGTGAAACCAGCAGTAGACGACATGGTGTTGGACGTCCACACGCTATCAAAGAAAAAGGTCGTCGGAGACTGTCTCGTATGGTGAAGCGAAACCGGAGCCAGACAGTGGCTCAGCTGACAGCCCAATACAATGCAGGGCCAAGTAGAATAGTATTGGAGCACACTGTTCAGTGGACACTGTTGGATATGGGGCTACGCAGCAAACGTCCCACTCGTGTGCCTTTGCTGACCAAGCGTCATCGCCAACTGCGCCTGCGCTGGGCCCGGGAACATCGCGACTGGTCCATCGATCAGTGGGAGAGTTGCCTGGTTAGATGAATTATGGTTTGTCATTCATCACGCCGATGGCCGTGTCAGAATACGCAGTCTTCCAGGCGCTCCTTCAATGTACAGTAGGTCATACAAAGGCCGGTGGTGGCGGTATTATGCTTTGGGGGACGTTCTCTTGGGCGTCTCTGAGACCCGTGGTTGTGGCAGAGCAGACCATGAATGCTACAGGGTATCTGAACATCATTGCGGATCAGTTGCACCCTTACGTGGCCTCTTGTTTTTCCAGCTGGAAATGGAATTTTCCAACATGACAATGCCCCGTGTCACAAGGCTAAAATTGTGTTGGAGTGGTTCCAGGAACATGAAGCTGATTTCCAGTTAATGTCCTGGCCACCTAACTCACCGGATCTCAATCCGATAGAACACATTTGGGATGTCATGGGACGGCAGCTCAGAGTTCAAAGACCAACAATTCGCAATATCTCGGATTTGCGTGACCGTTGCTTAAACATCTGGTACAATCTGTCTCCGGCCATCTACCAAGGCCTTGAGGCATCCATGCCAAGGTGGGTTGAAGCTGTGTTTCGCGCCAACTCGTTATTGACAGGTGGTCATAATGTTTTGGCTCTTGAGTGTATATATATGTACACACCGTAAAGTGGCGAAATAAATGATTTTCCGATTATTTAATTATTTTTTGTCTGATTTTGATATAAAAAATTAAATTGCAACTTTAAAAAAACGTAGAAAATATTTTTCCTGCTGGTTCTTCTTTCTGCTAAGCCGGCTGCATACAAGTATACGTATGCGCAGAAGGACGTAACGCTTGTGTAAATTTCACTCCTCATAAAATTTCCATTTCGGGAGCTTTATACGAAAATCGATCCTTAAGAAGTAAACTCCAAAAATTAAAATTACAGCAAACGTACCACAACTACGATTATGGTAAAAAAAAAAAAAAAAAAAAAAAAAAAACGCTGAAAAAGATAATTAACAGTTCATACATGTGTTATCTATACTGTAATTGTAAGCGATTTCATTAAATTGCTGTACTAATTTACAAAAGGGTGGGTGGGTGGTTCGTGATGTTGTAACATAAGAAATGAACAAGAATGGCCAAACCATGCACAATCCTTTCTTTATGGCTGGGGAAGGGGGAGTGGGATCTTAAAACCTTTCGGGGGTGGCGACCCCATAAGCATTTCGTAAAGTTTAAAGGCTAGGGTACTTACTTCTATATGTGTTTTATTTGTAGCATATTATTCTTTTGCCGTAATAAGTATCCACAATACATTTTTATTTTGATTGTAATGGCATAGAAAAATTGTAATTAAGTAACACAACAAAAAACAACACCATTATATAATGTAATATTCCACGGTAAATTATACATAAACTGTATAATCACTTTATTTAGTGTAGTTACGTTTTGTTAGCTTCCGAGATCATCACTTTTTACTAACAACGGCATATGTAAGATTTAAGTATCAATGGAATGGATGTGCTTGATTTTTTAAATTATATTATTAAATCTTAAATAATAGCAGATACCACTAGACTAAGTGTACTTCTTCAATAGTCTTTAGATTTGATCGATACTTTGATTTTATAGTAGTTACAGACGAAAATGTCGTCTCACATAAATAAGTTGTAGAAAAAAAAGTGAAAGATACTGTACTGTAGTTTCAAAAAATGTTAGAAATTCTTTTGCAATTCCTAGCCAAAAACTTCTAAGGACATCGTATTGAAATCATTTTGTAACCCCAACTTTGTTGGTAACTCAACACGTTCTTCTTGTGATTTTAGTGGCAAATGAGTAATATTTTCAACGGCAATTTCGAATGGTTTTAAAATTCTTATAAAATTTTTGGCGACTGAATGCGATGGAAAAGTAATCGGTCTGTACTGTTTGAAGAATGCTTTATTTATGTTTACTACACATTTACACAAAATACATCTCGCGGCTCTCGCGCGCCCTCTTACGGTGAAAATAAAAAAGGCTTAAAAGGTTACAACAGCGACTCCAGTTGAAAGTCACTCGGACCCTAGTTTAAGAAACACTACTGTAGACAATCGGTCTCCTGACCTTAAGCCTTGACTCATTAAAAGTTTTTAGTAAATAGAACACCTTGAAACTGAGGTACCAGAAGCAACAGTCGATTATATTTGTCCCCCTCACACACAAGGCACCTTGCTATTAAAGCCAGCACTGGTCATCTGGGCTTGTGCTATCTATTGTAACTGGTCTTCTGAATATTGTTTTAGTCTCCTGAAACTGGATCCATTATCTGAACACATCGAGTCCTCTGGATAATTCCATTTGGCATCAGCCTGCCTCCAATCTCCCATCTGTGCTTTCCATCATCTTTGTTTCATTGTTTGTAAAAATTTCAATAACCGTGAGACTTCAGAGACGTAAGCAACACTAAAATCACAGAGTGGTGCTTGATGTACCTGTCTAATCAGTTTTCATAATTTGCATAAGATAAAAGAAAGAGAGCGAATTTGATTAGATAATAAAGAAAAGCATATCTTCGTTATTTTAACCAATTTTCATTAAAAACAGTACAGTAGTTATTGAAAAATTCACAAAAATATGTTTGTTCCTTAAGTTTTGCACTCCAGATTATACATCTCTCAGCATGTGCTTTGTGTGTTTTAGCATACAGAAAAAAAATTAAATTATTTTGATAGTTACTGTTATCACATATTCTTTTAATTCTGATAGTGAATTTTTGTTTCCATTAATGTATAAATTTAAAAACATATATAGATAATGAATAAATATAATACGTTATTATATAATCCACTACCCAACAGGAAAATTTGACACATACTTCATAAATAATGCAAATATGAATATTTCAATTAAAGGTATATGATTTTCTTCTTCCATATGTAAGTCTAACAAAAAGATTACAAATATGCATTTCACATGTCTGGTAAAAAAGGAAAGACAGCAGAGAGAGGGCAAAGAGCACAACAACTTTTTAAAGTTAATTTTATTTCAAAAACCAGAAACACGAATGACTAGGTAAACAACTGTACAACTTCTTTTTTTTTATCACAACAATTTTGTTCTGAGAAGCACCTTTCGCTACAGCAAGGAAAAACATACAAATCACACATTTTGTAGTGAAAAAGATACACAGCGACATATGCATACAAATAGGTAAAGAATGAAATACATTTTTTCTTGCATGGCTAAGTACATAATTGTCAGACACATTCATATAAAAAACACTAAGTTATGTAACCAACCATACCAGAGAGTCGATTATAAATCCAAAAAACACTCAGGAGAGAACATGCATGTTATACAACGATATACATATATATATATAAAGTAAATGCAGACATTGAAAGAGATTGTAAATAGTTATGTACATATATACAAATGCTGGATGAATAAATGAGAAACATTTTTAAATTTGTTTCACTAGAGACGAATGATTAATAAATGAATTTCTGGATTCATTTTAAATAAGATGAACAAAAATTGAATATTGTTGATATGCATGGTATAAATAGTGCACACAAGAAAGAAACTGAAATATTTAAATTATTTAAAAGAAGCAAGGGCAGGGTATTTCCACTTGGACTAATAATGTTGAGAAACAACCAAGGAAAAACACACATGTTTATTTATTACACATTCAAAAATAGGAAACACTATGATCGAGGGAGGTAGCTACCGCTGTATCACGATATGCGGCCCAACACGTGTAACATTTTCAAGTAAGTTTTATTTATGTTTTTTTTTTTATTTTCCAAAAGAAAGCTTCCAAATAATTTTTATAACAGGCCCACTCAAAACTAGCTATGCCAGTGCTTTCTCAGCAAATATTGGAGAGCTCTTGTGTTAGAAACAACGGGAAATACAAACTTTGATACATAATTGCAGCAAAAAAAATTCTGCTTATATAATAAAATCAGAAATATAATCAAAAATTAAAATGCATTTAGTAACATTTACAGTCACAGAAAAAAAATTCTTAGATCAATAATATAGAGATGGTAGGAAAAACAATTTTCTTCAAATGAAACATTTAAAAATCACATAATCATGTTTTGAAAACTTTTAAAGCAATTCTACATGTTACATTTTTTTAGATATAGTTATTTACATCATATTTGGTTTAATCTAATTTAAAGAAATATTTTTTGATGAATAATTTATTTTATCATTGCTGTTCTAACAAAAGACATTTGGGTGAAACACTACTCTGCCTCACAGATGTAGTATTTTGTATACTTTATTTTCATCATCTTTTTAAAAAATTTAATTTACCATAGAAAAAGTTTTGATTATACACTATACTAGACTACTACACATAAAACACGCTTGAATCTGCTCAGGGATAGTTGTTGAAGGATTATTTTTCATTTGTTAAATTAATTCCAGAGGATCTTCATTTACATTTACATAACATTTTACAAAATAGTATTATTTGTAAAATACTCAAGGTGATCTGGCTGTTATTACAATTTGTCAACATGTGTGTGTGTGAGCCTATTCCTAAACTTTAGTTTAAATGAAATAGGAATCTATAAATAATGAAAGAAAACATTTTCTCTTTTATTACATCCAGCATATACAAAATAAATGACAATTTGTTTTGAAATCATTAACAAATACTCAAATTAACAGTAAAAAAAATCTCAATAAATACTTTCTATACTCTCAAGTCGTATCGTCAAGTCACATGCTAATTTTAAACAATAATTATTATTTAAAGAAGTCCTGCTAAGAATTTAAGCAATGAACAATTTAAAATATTAAAGCAAAGATGCCTACTTTTTAAAAATATCTGATTTTATAAATTGTTTATAACAAACTACATTATACAATTCACGAATGCTTTTAATGGTTACAGAAATGTATTGAAACATAGATGAAATTTCTAAAAGCCGATCTCAATATATCAATTTATCATGGATTTATTCATCCATCTGTTTTTGACTAACTTTGATAAACTTTCAATACAATAAATATTCTTATTCAACAATATGACTTGAGAGTTAAGAATGCATTGGATGCTTCATATGAAAACAATACAAAGTATCAATAAAAACATTGATTTCTTCTTATTATTGGGCAAGATGCATTATTCATGAAAAACATTTAGAAAAATTGATAGGCAAGTTTTTTAAAATAAAAAAGCTTTTTTTACTTTGTTAAAGCAAAATGTTTTACCCCCGAGAACGAGCAAAATGAATTAGTGGACAGAAACGACTGTACAAAGACAGGCTGGACGATCATTGAATGATTATCGGTGTGCGTGATGCAAAATGTTCAAGATGAATCGTAGGCACTGTAATGTCATGCTTATAATTCCACTACTTTGAAAGCAGTCGATACAAGCATACAATACTTGCAACTTTCCCCACTGCCTTTGAGTGGTTATGCCTTCAAATAGGATTAAATTATTTCATAAGAGATGAATAAAACAAAGTTTCTTGATTTTTAAGCTCCGCTCAAAAACAAGGAATGAGATGTTATTGGAATGGAATTTTATTTAGAAAAGTTAAATGCACACATATATATTTTCTTTTAAAAAATCTTAACTTATCAATAGTAGATCTTATAACATATAGATGATTTTCAAACTTTAATTGCACTAAATACAAAGAAAAAAATTTCATAATAAATAGCAATATGTTGCTTTTAAATCAAGGTTACAAATCTTAAAACAAATCCTTGCTTAAAAAGAAAAATAGGTTTACAGAGAATTTTTTGAGCCAAATTCTAGAGAGAGAGAGGGCCAAAAATCAAAATTCCATAGTTCATATTGATGATTAAAATAAATAACCACATCACAATTTAACTGTCATTAACAATCAATTTTAAATTTGATTTACAAAAAGATAAAATTTTACAAGTATTTAATTCAAGGCATTCATTCATTTATTAAATGCTTTAATGAAAACAAAAAGTAAAAGCATTAGATATATTTTGGAATTATTATTTTATACTTTTAAAAACTAAATGAGATACACGAATCAGCATTTTATTCCACTGAATGAAAAATGCTTACAAAAATATTTTTTATAGATCTCAGTGATTTAATGCTTTTAGTCCACTATTTTCCATTTAAAATATATATCGGTGGTGCTTGTGACAGTTACTTAGTGTGTTATAATTTTACTACAAAATTTGTACTAGACACTTAGTCATAGGCATTGACTTTTAATTCTTGTTTATTTTTTACCCTTTGTTATAAAAATGCATGTATTACAAATTAAGTTGAATAAGTACATTTTTTAAATTTATGGAGAAGAAGTAAATAACATGTTTCTGTCAATGAAATATTTACTATTATATTTTATAGAGAGAACTAGAAGGCAGCTATTATAAAACTAGTTTCAAATATTAACAAACAAGTATTTTTAGTTAGTATGCAAATAATATTTCAAAACAAATGCAAAAAACTATATTTCATAATAAATATTTTTGTCACAATTTACAATAAAAATATACACACTTAATGAGAAGTCTTCATAATTGATTGTAAGAATTAACCAAAATACTAAGAAATGTTGATACACATAAATAATCCAGGTTTTATAAATAAATGATGAAAGTTAGTTAACACGAAGGACTTCACAATGGGGGAATAATTCGTAACAAATGGAAACTTCATTTTTAGTTCCATATTTGTATATAAATATATATAGTTTATAATTAATCAAACTAAAGATACAGCTAAGTAGCTTTACATTCACCTTTTAGTTTTAATACTTTTTCAACAAATTTGTCTAATAATATTTGTTTAATAAACTAACTACCTGAGAAATATTACCATTGGACCCTGCAAGATATATTGCAAATTGTTATCAATGAAAAATAACAAACTCAATTATTAACAATTAGGTAGTTCATTAAAATACTTGTGTAACACAAAATCTATATTCAAATTACCCCACCATTTCAAATACTGCAAAGCCAGTTTTTCCTCATCTGTGCAGTATTTCTAAACTAAATTTTCTCTAGCATTTTTTTATTTTATTTATATTTAATGATTCAGCATACATTAAAATTAAACCAGCAACAATAACGAAAATTTTATGGAAGAATGAAAAACTTATAGCAGTACTAAATCAATTTTCATAGTAATGGGCAAAATATAAGCTTGAAATAAAAGCCCTTTTTTGAATAAATGTTTGCTCATACAATTTTTCTCATTAAATGAGAATGAATCAGAAAAAATGACATTAAAATGCAAAGAAAGCCGTAACTAATTTTAGATAATATATATTTATAAGCAAAACAAACTAATATGCCTTATTGGTAAAAACCTACCAATGAATATTTCATTTCAGGTAGTAAAAAATAAAATGATAAACCTATATAAAATGTGATACCTATATGAAATATTAATCATATTTAATCATATAACAATCTTGTCCCTTAATCAGGAAGAACTGAATTTAACAATACGAGTTAATTCCAGAATAACAATTACCTCATGAAATTTTAAAAGTTATATTAATATCAAGCACTTCTTTTCAATAGAATCACAACTTAAGTGTTGTATTAAAATGCAGAATGAAAAATAAGCTCCTATAATACACAGCATACAATGTAAAAAATACATAAAATACTTAATACCAATAATATTTCTCATAAACACTTCACGCAAATGTCAAATCACAAAAAAAAAAAAATATGGAGATTTTACAAATTAATAACATAAAACATTAGCAACAATAACAAAAAACACCAAAAATCTAAATATTCAAGATATTTAATTAATATGACTAAAACTTGTAAGCTAATAGTAACTCGGAACTTTTTAATTTATATATCAGTAAACAAAAATAATTTGCAGAAGATTTACAGACCAGCTGTATTTCTTAACATTTAATATAGGTACTGGAATAAAAAATAATTCTATTTTTTTTACAGAAAACGTACTTTTGATAATGAAAGCTGATTTAAAAATGAATAAAAAAAGGAAGTACCATAAATTCAATGATAATTCCTTAAGGCAGCATTTATAATACATCTGAAATAAAACAGTTTCAAATATCAGAAGGTATAAAAATGTGTATATGTTTGTGTAAATTGAAAATTTCATTACTTATAATGTTTTAACTATAGATTTAAAAGAACATGTTTCCTAAGAAAATCTTAATTACAATAAAGGAATACACTTTTAGATGCTACTCTTTAGATTGTAAAGAACAAATTTTTCAGTCAAAAAATAAATATTACTATATTTTCTTTCAAACTGAAACACTGAGATACTAAATCAAAGCAAAATTTAAGATCAATTTTTAAAGCCAATTTCTGAGTTAACTTTTTGAAAGCAACCACAAAGTACAATGGAGAAACTGGTTCCAATCCCTGCTTTAGCCTATACAAGTAGAACATGCTTTGTGCTCCTACTTAAAACAAATGCATGCATTTGTATGAAAGGATTTTATCAATTCATCTTCATCTTTACCTTAAAATAGACCTCATCATCTTGTCAAGACAATAACTTTGATCCTTCAGTAGATTTTAGACAAGTCAACATCAATATCAACTGATTGAAGCCAGCATTCTTAGAGAAATGGATTCCTGTCAAATATATCAAGTTTATTACAAAAGACCTTTAATTTTCAGGGAAAATTGAATCAGGCTGATGTGTTCAACTCCATTTTCCTTAACACCCATACCTCTGGTACATTAAAGGAAGGTATTGTGAAGGATTCAATTGATATGCTACGATCATACCATATTTTCATATTAATGACTTATGCAACTTACTGAAGTGAAATGACTCAAAGTTTTTTGTACATAGCATCTGATTTTAATTTTGCTATCATTAATGTTTTTGTATGTTTTGTGCTCGGTTGAACAGCATTTTTCAGCCTCCATGCTTTTAAGTATGGGAGTCAACTCTTTTATTTGTAATGTCAAGTTTGATGTCAAATTAATAATTCTGTTTTTATCTCAATTTGATATTGTTTGAATTGTTCTTACATGATAGACAAAACACTTTTAACTATCGTTATCAAAATAAACTGAGAATTATTACGTTTAAATCTGTCTTGAGGATGCCATTAACTTTCTAAGATACTAATTTTAATCAATTTTTAAAAATAGATATCTTTTTTTGAATTTTTAACCAAATATAAATATATTAAAAGCAAACACACAGTAAATTAAAAAAAATATTAGAACTGCATAAATAAAAGTATGTTTAGTCGAAAAAATTGTATTCTATGATAGAATAGAAAGGTGAACATTTGCATTAAAAATGGTGATGGATATCTTCCAAAATGGCATAAAACAAATCATTATGACAGCCATTATTTAAATTTATATTGAAACAATTTTTGGGGGTGGGGTCTCATAATAAGGAACACATAAGAGATTGTAAACTTGTTACTAAAAATTGTAAATCATAAATATTAAGCTGTATCCCCCCTTTCAACAATTCTCTATTTCTCTCCTCCTAAACTATAGTTAAGGGATCCATTTCTAGGTCCAATTATGTTGGCCTTACAGTCCAAAATATCTAAGTGATGAAGAAATATATGGTTCTGTTTATCATATAATATAGGTTTGACATATTTTTAATATATTTTAATCAGAAGATTTTTCATTCAACACCAACATATATAAGTGTATCTTCATTTTTAGAATAACAAGGAATAGATTAAACTTAACAACGAGGACTTGGTAGAAAAAAAATTGTCAGAGCAACTTCCCATTACATTGATCCAATTAGCTTTTAAAACAAACAAATCATTTCAGAATTTTCTGATGAATATATTTTACGTTAAAATATATTTAAAAAAATTTAAACTTTATATGTTAATTTTAATATCTGAAAAAAAAAAAAAAAAAAACTACATGCATCTATTTGAGTACATGTTTCACAAAAACAAAAGTACCAATCTAAAATAAAAAGTCCATGCATTTCCTCCAGTAAGAATGTAAACACAATTTTTTTTGAAACAATTGAATTTTCAGAAGTTTATAAATGCTGATCATCTCCAAAAGTATCACATACCTACAGTTCAACGGAATGACTTCAAAAGATAGCAATTTCAATAAATGTTTCTTTTAGTGATAAAAACAAGACATGCTCCCTGTTTAATATATGTGCTACCCATTAACATTTTGGAATAATTGAATACTTTTGATAACACAGGAAATGATATTTTTGAAAAAATGGAACAAGAGGAAAAACTTTCCAAATATCGAAGGATATGAAAATACATAGAGAATATAGGAATATTAATTGCACAAGACACACATAAACACACAGGAATAGATAGAAGGGATATTCACATATCAGTCAGAATAGGACATCAAAAATATGTTTTAAAGAGAACATAAAATAAATCTATACAGAATACAATTAAAACAGCAACAAAATGTTTATAAAGAATGCAGATATAAATTTTTTTTTACAGAAATAAATTAAATTACATGCGTATACATTAAAAAAGGTCGTTTTAAACAAGAATATGAAAAATAAATAGAAGCAAATGTTTCTTCAACAGATGAAATAAAAATTTTTACAGAGAAAAACAGTTTTCAGAATTTTCATGTTACACAAGATAATTAACAAAGGAAAATAAATGTTATTTTGATTTTAATGAATTTCAGTAGTTAAAAAAAACCAAATTGTATAATAAACTGAGGCTGTACACAATGATTTTTAATGCAATAAAAATACTATTAATGTTTCACTTTCGCTTTGTAGTTTTATATTACTAACCATAGGTAAAACAAAACCACATAATGGCAACATATAAAATTTGAATCGAACTAATTCTTTAAAATTATACACTCACCCACTTAGAATTTAAAAAAAAAGGTCCATGGTGGCACAATGCATATAAATAAAAGGTTTACCAATGAAACAAGCACAGTGTGTTCATTCAGATTCAGAGTCATCATCATTGAATCCAGACAAATCAACATCTTCCAAAAGACCTCTGCTTAGAGCATACTCTAACAAGGCTAAATGGCAGAAAACATACTGGTCTGGCATCTGAATACTGTATGCTCTCTGTGCGCGAATTTTTTCGACAGTTTTCACAATATCGATCAATCCTGTCGCTTCCAGTTTATTGATGCAAATATCAAGGGTAATGAAAGTGCCTGTAATACAAATGTGCAATTTAAATCTAAGAATTTATTGCATTAAGTAAATACTTCAAGAAGTAACTTAATCAATAACACATTTAAGAGGAGAGGAGATGTCTAGTTTGCAAAAAAGAATACAATTATGCTGGAAAATAATGAAATTCTGAGAATGAACTTTAAGATTTTATTTTTACAATTTGCGATGAAAGCATAAGGAGAAAAAAAATATTTTAACTTTAAATAATTTTTAAGCATAAAAATGTTCAAAATTTAAAGAAAGAAAATGCTGCACTTCAATCTGCAGCATCTTAAAATTAACATGATACAATTTGAAATTTAGTGAACGAAAATCATAATTAGTTTAGTACATATTTTTTGTGTTTGACAAAAAAAATTTTACAATTTTTTTTACAGATTTTAAACATTCTTTGAACTAAGAATAACTTTTTAAATTTCTTCAAACTTTAAAAAAATTTAGATGATTTCAATTAAGGCAAATTTTGAGAGACTACTTCTTACCCTATGAAACATATCCTATGGCTAAAATATATATATATATATATATATATATAAGGTACATAGATATGAATCTTTCATTCATTCCACATCCCCAGATTTATACCTAATTAAAAAAATCCCTAATATTCCCATAAGAAATAAATCAAAAATGATTAATCTGTTCCCATAAAAAAATGTGTATTCTCAGTGCCATATCATACACTGATGAGATTAAAATGATTTTAACCACAGCTTAATACTAAAATGCACAGATACAAAAACGATTAGATGAAATATATGAAAATTTTAAAGCAATGTTCTCTTTTTCAGTATTTGGATCAAGTTGCAAATGATCAAGTTTGACCTTTACTAAAAATATATTTATGGAACTTTGCTTCTGCCTATTCTTCAGGATGTTTAAAAAATGTGAATGTCTGGTCATTCCACACAATGCTATTATGACTTGCTTGGGCTTTGCTAAGGCAGCCTTTCTGTGCATAATCTTTAATGCTAAGCCATTCAGCAAATACTTCCTCAAAATGAAGAGGGGTTTTATTTATTTACCCCTTATCTGAGTCAGAAGGGAGATTAAGTATCTCATCCTTATGCTACTTATTTTTCTGCAGCTACTCAGTGGCCAGCTCTTCCCTGCGCTCATCCACATGACCATTACTCATATGTAGACCAATGGATTTATTTAGAGAGGCAATACCTAATTAAAAGCACACAACCTCAAATTCCCTTTTCTTGGAGACAAATTCCTCAAAAAGTTTCATATTTTACAGGAAATCTCTAGAAAAGCTTTGTCAGTGAGAGATATGCACAGAGAATAATAGTAATATACCTTTTTAAGGATTAATTCTGTGTCAAAATTCAATCAAACTAAGGAAGTAAACATGCACAATTTATTGCCAGCAAACTGTAACAAAACGAAATTGTTCATGTTCAAACAGAATGCATATTAAACTGAGACTTATCTACAGAAGAAGGATACTGAGGTATCACTTTACTACACAAATTTCAAAACTGATAAAGCTACTTTTATACAACTTAAAATGCTATATTTGGTTTGGTAAATTAGATAGAAAACAAGATAATGCCTGGATAATCATCAATACTAAAAATGTGATTAACTTACCAGTTCTGCCAATGCCTGCACTGCAGTGAACCACAATAGGTGGTCCCAAAGGATGTCCAAGCCAATGAGCTCCAATCATCTCCACTGCTTGTGCCTGTTTCCTACGCACTTTATCACGGAAGTCCAACATGGCTAAAGCTGAAGGAGGGACACCAAAGTCAGGCCAGCTAGTGAATTGCATATGGCACACTTCTTGAGATGTGTTTTGCTAATTTTGTTAATAAATATTGAAAGCAAATTTTATAAACAAATTTATATAACATTCATGAATGACATATTCACAAATTCAGAACAAGTGTTAGCTAGTAATAACTTAACAAAAAGCATATAAATAACAACTCACAATTAAACATTTAAGATAAAAGAATAATAATTTAAGATTAAGTAAGAGAAATATTTGACAATAAGTAGACATGCTTTTTTTCATAAACTTAAGCACAATCTTGTTTCTTTGTAAATACTCTATATCAGTAGCCCCTAACTCTCAGGCCAGGCCATGAATCAAATGGTACCGAGCCACCCAAAGAGCATTAAATGATTTGCATTTTACTTACTGTGATGTATTTTTCTAGACTTTAAGAGACTTTTTATGGAAATCACTTTATATTCCATGTAAAATCCCTTTATATATATATTTTTTGATGTAACTGTATTTCATTCTGAAGGCAATTTTTTTTAAAGTACAATTCAATTAAAATCATTACATCTAAGTAATCTAAAATATAAACAATAAGCTTTCCACAGCCCGAGAAAAATTTTCAAACGTTGATTGGTCCATAACAATAAAAAGGTTGCAGAGCACTGCTCTATATTACATGCAATATAATTCTAAATAGATGTGTAATATAGATCTAAATAGTTTTATTAGTAGTAATTATTTACATTATATGAATAATTTTAATGATATTACATTTGATTTTAGGTAAGTTAAATTGGTCTTTTACCATATTAAAAGCCATAATAAGAATTCCCTTAAATGTGACAATAACTTCCTTTTCTTCTCCTTTTAACTTTTTTTTTGCAGAAAATCAAAACTTTTCAACATATTTTATCAAACAATGTCTAATGTTAAAAATATTCAATAATTCAAATTAACTTGAAAGTAAATCTCCTTCACAGCCATTAATTAACAAATATTTGGCAACAAACAACTCCAAATAAACATGAAAGTACATTAAAATTTTTTTCGTGTAATGAGTGATGTTAAAAGTGACAAATGCACCAAATGGAATGAATTAAAGCATTAAAACATATAAATATTATTTAAAAATGATTTATAGAGAGCATCACCTTTTTATTAGTTAAAACTAAATTGGACACAATATAATCCGGAAAATATTCCACTCCGCTATTGTATACATCAAAATCCTCATACTCCTGCATAGTGTTTTCTTCTGCAGGCCAATATTGACCACACTTGACTCTACCTCTTTCCACTGTTTTGGTGGTCATTACAATGATGTGCGATTCCTGGTCCCAAACCATGCGCCAGAAATCAGCACAAGTTTTAGGAAGAGGTCCTAGACATGAAAGAGTAAAAGACATATAAAAAAATTCTACTGTCAGTTTAATATGAATTTCAATAAAACTACATAGCTTCAGTATTTAGGGATTACAAAAAAATTTTTAATGCAAATATTACAAATAATAACTGTAGGAATTGACAAATATTGCATGCAGAAAGTTTGTGCCAAAAAAGTGCCTAAAATTCTTACATTTAATCAACAAGAAGCCTGTTTGTACTGACACTTTGAATGCCATTGAAAATGACCCAAAATTATTGAAAAGAATAATAACATGTGACTAACTGTAGTTTTTACTCATGATTCTAAAACAAAATGCTGATCTATGCACTGGAAGAGCCCATCCATCAACAGCCAAGAAAAACTCAAATGAGCAAATCAAAATTAGAAACCAATGATGATTGCTTTTCAATATTCATTGGATTGTGTACCTTCATTGGGTTCCAGAAGATCAAAATATTAATCAAATCACTACCTCCATGTTCTTGCTGAACTCTGTGAACAAACAAGAAAGAAATAACCAGAATTGTTGAGATACAAGTCATAGGTTCTCCACCAAGACAATAAGCCCCCTCTTTCCACATTGTTTGTCAAGAGGTTTCTAGCTAAGTATAGAATCCCAGTGTTAGAGCATCCATTTTATTCACTGGATCTTGTGCTAAGTGACTTCTATCTGTTTCCTAAGTTGAAATCTGCATTAAAAAGAACATGATTTGAGTCCCTTAAAGCTGGGAAAGAGAAAGTGCATGCATCCTAAAGGAGCTCACACAAAAAGACTTCCAGCACTATTTTGAACATTGGACAATTGGCATGGAGGGTTTTAGGGATAGAGGTGAGGTGCATATTGAAGGTGAGAAAAAGTAAATATGTAAGAAATCAAAATTTTCACAGCATCAGTCTTATAACTTAATAGCCACATCTCTCATATATTATAATGCAAATAAATAAATAATAATGGTTTTAGTAATAAATATATTTTACAAATCAGAAGATAAAAAACATTTATGTACACACAAACAATGAAAATTAACAAAATTATCATATAGGAAAAGAACAAAAATAATTAAGATCATAAGTAATTTAAAACTCTTAACTCTTTATTCATAAGACATATATTGATTAAGAATTCAAAATTAATAAAAGAAATATCTCCTTTATCTAATATAACATTACCTTGAGTAGAAATAAATGCATGTTTCTGCTTATAACCATCTACATAATTGGCATTAATGTAGTCAGAATAAGGATCACCATCTATGATAGGAAGTTTCACCCTGCTATGATCATAACAAAGAACATCAGTGTATCTATTCTTGCATTGATTAACTTTTAACCTAGAAAAAAAAATACATTTAATATTATAAAATAAGAATACAGCAAATAAAAAAAAGTAATTTTTTTATTTTACATTATTTCAATCTGTGCAAGTTCACTTTAATATGCCTGAGAGTTCAGATATGAGCACATTAAATTAAAATACAATTTGAGGCAAACTATATAAATATTTACATAAAAAATGTTTTTGCTGCCATTAAGTTTCTAAAAAAGTACATGGTTAAAATTTTCCACCTCATTATAAATTCATTAATATATTCAATTCTTTTTTAAAAAAAGGTAATTCTTAAAATTTTTTATAATGAATATTTTTCAAATTTGATATATTGGTAATATGCTAAATAAAGCTCATGGGGAGGGGGAGGAGCAGCTTTAGATTTACTTTTCCAGCAATCAAATATTTACTTTGATGTTTCAAAAGTTCCTTCTGGAGGTGTATTTTAATATCTGAATACTGCTGATACAAGCCCTTCCTTCCTTTAATGCGTAAGTATTCGATAAATTTTTCCAGAGTCATGCCGCCACTGTTTTCAGTATGAACAGATTCTTCCCACATTGACAGCGATACCGTGCTACTGGACAAAGGTTTTTCATTTTCTTCCTCTTCTGTAAAATCTGTGACAGCAGATTCTGGGGTAAGAGGGCAAGGTTCATCTAAATCCTTCTATAAAAAATATAAACAATAATAATTTTAAAATGATGTAAAAATAGAGATTTATGTGATTTTTTAATAAGAGAATTACTAGAAAAAAATGGAAACTAAAAACAGTTGAACTTTTCTTTTTCATGTTTGAAATTAGTAGTATCAAAATAAATAAATAAATAAGCAACAAATTTAATGGACATGGAGAAAGACCACTCAGGTACCTTGGGGCTGTAAATATTGTTCTTACCTAAAGAAAGCTGTTAAGTAGAAATAATGCCAAATAATAGTAGAAATCATCATTTCAACAAATTTCTACATCAGAAAGAAGGATACCTTATTTTTGAAATATAGCAATAGCATAATTCCATTCAGGATAAAATTTTGTAACTTTACTCACTTGTCATCATTTTAAATAGAGGTATAATAAAGAAACTGCACTCAAGGAATTAATGACTAAAAATAACATGATCAGTAATTTCAAGCAACAGCAAGGTCAGAATAGTGATAACAAAAGATGGTAATTAAATGGCAGATATGGTGTCTCATTCATTGCCAAAAATATTCAGAATCTATAAATATTCTTCATAAAATATTCCAAATATAAAATACTCAACAAGTACCTTTCATTACTGAAACAATTTTGATCCTAGTATTTAGGCATCAATAAAATTTCAAAAGCATCCTAACAATGGAATGTAAATTTAATTTTGTGAAAGATTGGCTAAACAATAAAAGTAAAATTTTTAAATCTTGAATAATATTAATATTTTTGCTACAATTGTTTTTATAACAAAAAAAAAAAAATAGTTTCAGTATAAACAAAAGGAAATTCATATTACAGCACTAATTTTAAAATAAAATCTTTTTTTTTTGTAAAAAATTTAATTTTTAAAAAAAATAAGCAATAGATTACACTGGGAAATCTCCACTTGAGAATTTTAATTAAATATTTATAAGGTTGGGGGAAAAATCCATTATTTTTGCATGAACTTAAAGACTCTATTTAACATGTTTTGGATCACTAATTTTGGTCAAATATGTACCATTTTGTTCTTTTATTTTTTTACATTTTAAAGGTAGCTTTGTAAAGCCTCTCTCGCAGAAGTCTTGGTCTCTACTGGCGAAAAACTCAAGAATCCATTTTTACAATCTTCTCTCTTGATGCAAATTTTTTATCACTAAAGAAGTTTTGCAATGCAAGAAAACATGGTAATTACTTGGTGCCAGGTCCAGAGCATATGGTGTATGGAGATGCATCAAAACTTTCTAACCAAACACCCAGAGTTCCTGGCAAGTCACTATAGATGTGAGTGGCCTGGTGGTGTTCCAATGGAACACAGCACCTCTCCTGTCTGCCAATTCTGGCTGCTTCTGGTCAATCCCTAACTTCAAACAGCAGAGATCTGAATTTAGTATTTGATCATTTAGAAGTAACTCATTAATAAATTATTCCTTTCCAATCCCACCAAATACACAGTAGAATCTTCCTGATTTGGCCACCAGTTGAGCTGATTCACTGTGCTTTGACTAAAATTGCTTTCTCACAATATTATCATATGGGATCCATTTCTTATCCCCAGTCACCAACCATTTAAGAGATGGATCGATTTCATTCTTTTTGGCCAAGGCTTCACAGATGGAAATTCTATCTACCATGTTTTTAGTTTTAATTCGTGTGGCACCCAAACATCAAGCTTTTTTTTTGTATTCAGCTCTGTGTTGAATGGTTTAAAAATGTTTTATCATTGATCTTTAGCTCCTGGGTGTTGTTACCAGCTTTGATCATTTCTGTGATTTTATCAACTTTTTGACAAAGGGCATAAACTGAACAGAATCGACAAAATCAAAATTGCATGTAATTGGCTGTTACAGTACCAAACATTTTTCAGAATTTCAGCCACCTAGCTTGCATTTTCACCTTTATCACAGGAAAACTGTAAAATGAGTCAAATTTTCTCTTTGTTGACTTCATTTTAAACACCCTGTAACTCACAACTGAATGGATCAAACAAAAAACAGCGAACAAATTTTTTAGAGCAAAATGTTACCTTTTGAATGCACCTAAATCTAAAATTGTTTAATAGATACTTTGCAAGATATCAAATACTACAGGTGTCTACCAAAAAATAATGGATTTCTTTTCCCCCAACCTAATATGTTAATCCTACTTTATTATGATAGCATCATTTTAAATTCTGAAAATGTTAAAACATGATTACAACTGAAGTTTGGTTTTATAAATGTTACAATACATGCATGCAATGAGCTAACACATAATTTTAATTTGTAATTAGATATCAGGAGCAATTTCTTGGGTTCTTATCTCTCTATTCTTATTTCCTTAATATGCTACATTGAGCTTTAAAAATTTCCATTTCAATTAAGAGTAAGTAGTCTATTTAATCTACCTAATGGTTTTTGGTGAATAAAGGATTGCATCTTACAAAATATTGTTCAAATTTTACTTTTTTACCAGTTTTTAGTCACTTTTTATTTTTTTCCGAAAGCAATTCATCCTTTAAAAAAGTTTAAACATTTTATTGTTAACTCCTTAAGCATTAATCACGAGTCTGACTCGTGTAAACTTATTTTGACTTTGTAAATCAATCACGAGTCCTACTCCTGTAAACTTATTTTTACTGTGTAAATCAATCACGAGTCCTACTTGTCTAAACTTATTTTTAAATAATTATTTCAGGCACATAATTTATAAATAAGTAATCATTTCAAACTTTACAATTTATTCAAACAATTAAAACTACAAGGGGTTAAGGAGTTTTTCCCATTTTTTTTTAATTAGTGGCACCACAACAATTGCATAATGGTTTACATCAGATATAAAGCAGAATAGGGATGAAACCTCACTTACTGTAGGGTCAAAAATCATTGACTCTTTTAACACTTCCACTTCCTTTTCTCTCTCCTCCGAGTTGTGTTTCTCGTGTACAGAGTCATTGTGGTGATCACTGTTTTCCTCCATGTCGCTGTCATTGAAATGACGTAGGTGAAAGCCATTATAAGGGCATTCGGTGGGAGTTGCTGATGATGAATCACAGATTTCGTCCATGCAACGATTGATAGTAGATTTGAGGCAATGTTGCAGCCATGTTTTGTGATCGACTTGGAAGGTACCACCCAACTCTTCGGGGAGGGATGAGGGTGGGATGTGCATGCACAGTTGTGGAATGTTTACCATGAATAACTGCAAAAAGAGAATGTTTATTTAATTAAAACTCCATCATGGTTAAACAAAAGGGTATTGATGACAGATATCCACTTTGAATAACAGACAACATGCATAAGAAGCATCTTACACTTAAGTGAGGAAAGTAATAATTAACTATTAGTTAACTCTGCTTTCTCCACAATGGTTTTTGTGGAATTTGAATTCAGAACCCATGATTAATTCACTACAAATGGTAAAATCATATTATTTCCTCAAAGAAAGAGAATTTTTTGAGGCTGTAGCAATGTTATATTTTTATAACAGGACATACAAGATGAATGCAGCATACATTTCTCATAGTGCTCATTAGAGCCATTTTTTAGTAGAAATTTCCAAGCAAATTCAGCAAAAGCATGCACTTTTTAATTCTTTGATTGCATCATAATTTGACTTTTCAAAGAAAACAAATTCAAATGGGTGAGTCAGTGAGAGTTCCTTTATGTTAAACTATAAATTAACGCGAAAGTGCTATTGGTGACGGACCTTGTAATTTTGAGCCTTAGTCAAGTGACAAGTGTAAATCTGAGCTGTGGCATCCCTCCCAAAACTACACCCCATGCCAATGGAAGGGACTTTCAGCCTGAACAAATTTAAAGTGCATTGGCTGCACTACACATTGGGTCGTAAGCCTCACTAAGCTTGAACTCCTGACACCCTGGCCATGAGTCTGTGACCATAACTACTAGGTCACTCTAATCCACACAAGAGAGGGAAGAGTTTCCATCTGTTTTATTAAACAACTTTGAAATAATTATAATATGTATCTAAAATTCAAAGGAATTCTTCATGAAGAAAAAGATATATTTTGGACAAATACAAGGTCTGTTCAAAAAGTATCCAACCTCACTACAAGTGTGTGGTCAGAAAAAATATCCCAAGTTACTTTGTGAGATTGCTAATCAAGTTCAAAGTAGGTCCCTTGCGCCTTCACACATCCTTAGCTCAGTATTCCTCCCACTGCCGAAAACACTTCTGGAAGGGTTTTTTGGAAGTGTTTAACTCCTCCATCGTGCTCAGCTTTATCTCATCTCTACTCTGAAAATGGGGTTCTTTAAGCAGCATTTTAATTTTTGAGAATAGCCAGAAGTCACAAGAAGTGTCCAGTAGGTTTTGCAAGACAGCAAGTGGTGGAACAAAAAAAAGTTTTTTTTTGTTCCACCAACAGAAGCTTGAAAATAAATTTTAAAAGTCACTTTGAGCATGATCACACAATATTGCATGTGCAGAACATATACTAATTTCAATTTGTTCAGCAGTTTCTCATAAGGTCAAACAAAGATCTTTCGTTATCCGATTTTCCACCTTTTCAACAACAACAGCTGCATTTCAAGTGGTTTGTGGCTTCCCCAAACGCTGGTCACTCTCTATAGACGTGCATGCATGTGCGACCACTTTTGAATCATTTAAATCACTCCTTAATTTGAGTGACCCCCATAAGCATCGTCTTCCAGCACTTTCTGAATCTTATGAATTGTTGATTTTGACAAATTTTGATGTAGTACCTCTGCTTAAGTCATTCAGTCATCTTTAGAAAAATAAAAATCTGACAAACACATATAACAGCACCTCACTCAACTGCTTGCTGGAAATGAATGGTACACTGGAATGAGGGGAAAAAATTCAAGCATGTACTTTGCGCTGTCACCTTCCTCTGAGCACAGTGATGCTGCTTTAGAATCTCTACTGTGTGCAAGAAAATTAAAGGTTAGATACTTTTTGAAGAGACCTTGTAGAATGCATAATAACTAGTATTCATAAAATAAGGGGAAATAATTTATACTATAAAAAATAATAGAATTAGTGTTCAAAGCTGACACTATTTACTTAAATGTCTAGTCAATTTATAAAAGTAATCAATATTTGGTCCATTTTCCACAAAATGTACAAAACACATTAAAAAACAATAAATTAAATCACTCATAGTGATTTTATATATTGTATTTTTAAATATTAAGGCAACTTTTTATGCATTTATTTTAAGAATGAAACAAATTCACAATTTTTATAGAAAGGAAGGAAATACTTCCAATTTATGATTAAATTACAGTTATACAAGCTCAGTTAAAATAACAATGTATTTGGATGAATATCATTAACAAGTTCATTGAAATTAAATTTAAGCAATTTACTTAATTTGAAAATTGAAATAAAAACATTAGTCAACAATTCAGAATAAAATTTGGTGTCATGTTGTTATTATTTAAGGACATATAAAGGTTCAACTTTTAATTATAAAACTTGTTAATATTCTTAAACAATGCTTTTAGGAAATTTAAGATTATTCAAGCTATTCTTTGTGCGTAAGTATTAAAACTACTGTAGAATAAATACACATTATTTAGCAAAAGATAAACAAAAATTTATGGAACAAAAAGCATTTTATACATTAAAAGAATATTTTTCCAAAATTAAATTATTAGATAAGGTACAATCAACAAAATTTTTATTCCTATGAAACTAAAATTAATAATTATTACTCAGTTTAGATAATAAACGATAAGTTAAATAGCAATACAGGATTATAAGAACATTTAGAATCAATCATATGATTCGATTGAACAGTAAATAAAAATACAGTACTATTAAAACACATAAAATAAATAAAATCTCTATTATAATTCCTAAAGCACTGCTTATTAAAAAGTTAAAAGTCAGATTGAACCCTTTTCATTTTCTACATATAAATTTAAAATACTTCATCTATTTTTTACAGACAATATTAAACACACACACACATACTTGTCTTCCAATAACATTTCTAATTTTTTTTTATATAAAATGATCTGGACATTCAGTTTAAAAACAAATAATTAAAATGTTCTTCCCGCACACAAAACTACTTAACTAAGAATAACACAAGGCATGCCAAAAAAGAAATATGCACCAAAGGTAAACAGCAAAATACATTCACCAATGAGAGGATTTAAAAACCAAACATTTTCATCCACATTAATCTAAAATTAGTATAACATCAAAGGGTTATGGAGAAATTTAAGAATGAAACCAAAGCTGAAAAGGAAAACATTCAAGGATCCCACAAGGAAGGATAGGAAACACAGAGGGTTAAAGCTCATGAAATAAAAACATACCTTCTGCACAGCTGCTTCTTCGGTTTGCTAGATAAAATTTAAAACTATCAGAAGGGTTGGAGCGACAAATATTTTAAC
The DNA here is from genome assembly GCA_019973975.1 of Trichonephila clavata. NCBI lineage: Eukaryota > Metazoa > Arthropoda > Arachnida > Araneae > Nephilidae > Trichonephila > Trichonephila clavata. The sequence continues at coordinate 27,014 of BMAO01008147.1, forward strand.
ATGAAAGATGAATAAACCTGAGTGTAATGGGGGTAAAAATAGGTTAATTTTTTTATATTAATGAAGTGTTTATCAAACTTTTTTTTAAAAATAAGGTTATATCTCAAATGCGAAATGTTAAAAATACTCTTAAAAATAAAGATAAAAAATAGTTGGAATTTACTTATTTTAATGTATAAATATTTTAGCACCTCAATGATTAATTTGGAAGTAAACTATGTAATGTGCAGAAATTATAAGAAGTATTATTTATATATACTCAACTACTACTTGATATATCATAAATATTACAAACAAGATATTGTTTCACTTAAATGTTTGTAACAAGTATTTATTTTCGAAAAACATCAGGAATGCAACATATTTTTGTTTAAAAAAAATATCTGTGATAATTTGTTACAAAGCAGTTCACATTCTTATTTTAAAGAGCTGATTAATATGACACTAAAGTTATTAAATGTTTGTGATAACTATATTTTTAAAAGATATTAGGAATTCTACAATAATTTAAGACTGTCTAAAAAAACCTTATAAAAATGTTTTGCTGAAAATATTAAAAATGTTTGAGATCAAACATATTGATACCTAAAAATATTTATAACAGTGATATATCAAGAAATATTTTAATTAAGATACACACACAGAGTCCTTGTCAAATTTTGGTAACATAGCAGCTCACATACTTTTAGAACTTCCTATCAAATCAATTTCACCAAGAAATATTTAAAAAACAATATGCGGATGAAGTAAAAAATTCCATTTTTACTTTATAAAAATATACTAGACACTAATGTCTAATTTGAATGAATTATAAATTTGTAATTAAATCATAAAAAAAAAATGATACATTAGTTTGTAACCACCCTTTTCTTAGACTCCTCCCTTATTAACAGCAGAAAGACTTTATGCCCTCTAGCGGGTAGAACAGTCTTCAGTGATGGCCAAGCTTCGGAACTGTAAGGACGTAGGAGCATGCGCTCTGATCCCTTTCAATTCTAATTTAAATGTTAGTTCTCTCTATATATAATAAACGTGTTTTAATTAATTAGTGGACTTAGTTAAGAACCCATTCCCCGTGTGTCCCTTTATTACATTGGGTCACACCCCTTATAATTTGACATTCAACGTGTTGTAAATTACAGAAGCTTGGCCGTTGCTTGTTATTAATTTTCAGGTTAACTGCTAATGTTCAGTTCTCACCTGTAGAATGAGCAAGTATGTTTGGATTAATCTTCAACTGAAGATCAAGTAAAGGTTTTTATCTTGAATTTTCTTTTAAAGTATTATATCTTATAATACTAGATTAATATTGCATGCCCAAATGTAAATTGGATGTAATATCCTAAAGAAATGCTTAGTTAGTCAATTCTTTAAATAGTATTTACTTCATTGTTCTGCTTTAGAAAACATTTATGTATGATTCACCAGAATAATAATGGTTTTCTGTCTTAAAAAACTTTCTTCACTGATTTGAATTAAGAATGTCCTGTTTTGTTCTCATTATATTTAGAAATCTTTTTCTTATTTTAAGAAACGTAATTTGCTGAACAGTAGTTTAATATACACAGTTTAAATTACATTCCATGTTCTTAAATATCTGTGCTGTATTGTTTTAAACTAATACATCTTTCATTTATGTATTCTTTTCTTTAAATAATTGCAATCTTTGTTGGAAAACATTAGTGCTATAAAACTTCTTTTTGTTTTGTTATATGCTATTTTTAATAAAATATTCATTTATGTGTATAATTTTTAGTGAAAAATGTGCATTACTAGTTAAAAGATTAGTCTTAATTTTTCTCTCTGTCAATTCATTATATATTTAGTAATTAAAAAAAGAAAATAATATATCCATTTTTTTTATGAACTATGACTCATTTATGAAAATATTATGATACTTCCTGGATCTTTATAACCTTGAGGTGACATGATACTGTAATATTTGGTCGAATTTAATTTTGGTATGCTTATATGCAAAATTTAAAATTCAAAGTGTAAATTTGTAATTAATTCTATGTGAAAAAATTTGCAACGAGTTCCCACCACTTATGGATCATCCCATCCAATAGCAACAACTCCCATAGAAAAAGTATAAACTACCCTGGTCCTGAAAGGAGTGCCGCCCCGGCAATCAAAGATTCCTGTGATAGGAAAAGTATATAGACCACCCCAGTCTTAGAAGATGTGCCGCCCCAGCAATCAAAGATTCCTGTTATAGGAAAACACGAAATGTTACACACACACAAATCAACACAAAATAAACATGTCCCAAGCTCGTCAACTGCTTCAACAGCCATTTCCAGCAGAATCATCCATCCCTCAAAGCTACTACTACAAGAGCTAACTCTTCTGATTCTGTCTCTTCGCCGGGACATTGTTGGATCCACAGGAGGAGATTGTAACCACCCTTCTCTTAGACTCCTCCCTTATTAACAGTAGAAAGACTTTATGCCCTCTAGCAGGAAGAACAATCTTCAGTGATGGCCAAGCTTCGGAACTGTAAGGACGTACGAGCATGCGCTCCAATACCTTTCAATTCTAATGTAAATGGTAGTTCTCTAGTAATGTATGTAAATGTTTGTTTCATCTAATAAACATGTTTTAATTAAATAGTGGGCTTAGTTAAGAACCCATTCCCTGTGTGTCCTTTTATTACATTGGGTCACACCCCTTATAAGTTTACAATTTATCCATACCTTTCAAAATTCCCCCAATAAAAAGTTCATAATTTTACAAAATTAAAATTGTTTATTAATTTCTAAAATAAGGTTAGATTTTAGTAAGATGGAAAACTTTAATAAAGAGAAACAAACAAAAAATATTTAATAATCTGTTGCAACAAAAATTATCATGCCAAAGTTGAAGCGATGAAAATTTCATGAACAAAGAAAATAATTAACTTCAGAAAATGTGATATCACACACATCGTAAAAACTGATTTTATAATTATCAATCAAGTTATTGCCAATTAATGAGCCCTTAAAATTTAATACAAGAAATCAAACAAATATCGAACAAAATGCAAACTTAATCCCCCAAATAACATTCCGTTAAACCAATTAACCCCCTAGATAAATTTATTTAGAAGATAGCCACTTTTCATTGTTATTTGTGCCCAATTGTGTGGAAAAACAGAGACAGAAAAAACTTACAAGTGGAATTATACAAACATACATTAATCACATAACATATAAAAAACACACAACTTGGAAATTTCTTAAAAATATAGATATGTGTGCAAGATTTAAAAAAAAATTCTACTCATTAAACAGATAAGTATTAACAATCACTCATATTATCAACAAATATAATGCATTTTTTTCATTAAAGGAAATATATAAATATGATTCATTACAACAATGTCCTATAAATAAATTGGGAGAAAAATAATGCATAACATATGGATAAAAATTTTTCACTACCTTGAAACTTATCTCAATTTTTTTTGTCATAAAAATCTAATTATTTTTTCTTGTTTATGTATAACTATTTGCAGAATAGACAAAAAAAAAATGTTTTTTTCCTCTTATGATAACATGGTAAGTACACTTACTCTATCTCGCAATTTTTCTCTCAAAAATAACTGAAATATTTTGAAAGATGCTTTAAACCACAGAGGAGCAGCAACAATCAAAACTTTCTTTAGACGAGCAGGATAGCCACCCTAAAATTATTTTAAAAACAAATACAAAAGTTAATTTTTAAGGGAAAAAATAAAAATTTAATTAAAAATTATTTTAATCTTAAACTTTATTTTTCTTTCTATTTAATTGGAACTTAAATCTATTAAACATTTCACCTAAGTGTGAAATAATACACCACAGTTTTACTTCATAGAGTAACTTTCCAAAATGTTTTTTTTTATTTACTTTAAACATATAAAGTAAATGCTAGTAATTTTACAAAAATTGATTGAAGCATAGTAATTTAAGAAACTACTCAAACAATCAAAGTTCATGTATAAAACAGAATATATATCATCAAAATAAGCATTTTTGATCAATTATTTTTGATTTTACAAAATCAAATAATTTGGTTATTTTTAATATAATAATTGGACAATTCTAAAAACTTATCATTTAGAGAAACTCAATGAAAAAATATATATAATATACTCATGAAACTTAAAATTTGTTTAAAAAAAAGTTTTTAAATAAAATTTTTTTAAAAAAATAGTATAGTAAAAAAACCAAAAGATAAACAGAAATAGGCAATTCCAAAATAATTGAAGTGAAAAATTACTCTTAACATTTAATTGTTTACTTACTTTTAACAAATTAAGCATTTTCTGACTAAGTTCATAATCAAAATTTGCATATTTTGACCCTGTCATGTTATAAATAAAGACAATCCCATGTCTTTGGGTTTCTAAACTGTTGAAGGGGGAAAAAATATATCATTACACACATAATACAATTAAATAAACAAGAACAATTTAAAATAATGTTAAAAAAAAAGAACCTTTCTAGAGCAATATCAAGTTGGTAAATGACTCCCTGAAGCGTGATTTGATGTGAAGTTTCCAATGGTATATGTTTATGGGCAGTAAAAATAGCTATGGCAGCCCCAGTAGCGTCTCGTACTGGCTAAAATAACACACATTATTCCTTCAATAAAATTAAATATAAAGGTTAATAAAAAATCTAGTTAACAGCTCAAAAGTGGCAATAATAATACTTTTACATTAAGCATTGTGATTAGTTTTAGAACAGTAGTAAGAGATTAAAAACTATTGAAAGATGAAAAAGTTAAAAGTGGTATAAAAATAACATAATGCACTAATATAAATTTATAACAATAAAAAAGTCAGTTTTTTAGCACTATAAAATATAAAATGAGCATTTACATATTCTGAAATGTAGATGAAAAACAAGGAAAATTAAGTTTACTCTCACATTTAAAATAAATTAGCTTTTTTAACAATGTTTATTCAAGTAATTTTAAAACAATGCCCTCAAAGAGAAATTTAATAAACATGCATTCCTTTAATCCAGAATTCCCAATCTAGATATACACCTAAAAATATCGATAACACATTAATTAAAAAATGGTTCGTGATGAAAATCTAAAAATGAAATTTTATAATAAAATCTGTAGAAAAATCTGATAACTGCAAAGAAATTTCATTACAAACAGCTTACCAAAATTGTAAATTTTCCAGTTTCAAGTTCATTTCTAAGAGCATCACTAGTAGGGTCAAACCGAATGAGTCCTTCTCGCCTACGCATTACCTTAAAAAAATGGTTTTGCTTAATATGCAGAAAACGTAATTACAAGTTTCCAGATTTGATCAGAAAAAAAAATTAAACAAAATGCATACATATATTAATAGATTGTGGTTTTATTGGTAATATATATATATAGTTAAACTTCTCTTGATATTCTAACTTTCCCTATGGCCCAGAGCAGTGATCCTCAACCTTTTTACTGCCGCGGACCGGTCAACATTTGATAATTTTACTATGGCCCCTTGAAGGGGGGGGGGAAGATGATTGTTTATATTTCAGATTGTTTTGATTCAATAATTTAAAAAAAAATTAATTCTATTTGAATTAAATTAATTTTATTATAATTTTAATTTATTCCTTCAGTTTAAAATACAATCACACAAAAAAAATAAGCATAAAGGGATTTAACATGGAATACAAAGAGATTTTCATAAAAAGTCCTGCATACCTGAGAGAACTACACCACAGTAAATAAAATGAAGATAATTTAATGTTCCTTGTGCAGCCCAGTACCATTTGATCCACAGACCAGCAGAAGTCCATATACTGAGGGTTGGGGACCACTGGCCCAGAGTATTGGCAAATACAGGTGAAGTTTGGCTAGCCACAAAACTTTGTTTAAACCTGCAATCTTGGTTCCTAAGGCCAGGAGTTTGCTATAGTACTACTGGGGCTAATACTTTTTACTATCTTGACTAGTTATCTTAGGTTTTATAACTATTTTGTGTATATTTATGAACTATATATATATCATACTACTGAGGCTAATATTTCTTACTATACTGACTAGTTATACTTAGGGTTTAAAACTATTTGTATACATTGTGAATTATACATATATATATTAATTCTGATTCATTTTTTTCATCAATTTTTAACTCATTGTTTAAGAATCTAAATTAAACAAGCATTTTTCACATACATTAAAAAAATATTTTTAGCTTTAAAAAATAAGAAAAGCTAAATTCTGATCTAAAAATGTTTGAAAAGTGATCAGAAACATTTAGAAACAACTGGTAGGGAGGAAATACTGAGGTTTAAATCTGATGTACACTATATAATTAAATTTTCTGAAATATTTTGAAAATTCAGCTACCAATTGTTATTTAACATTGTGAAAAAAAAAATCACATATACAAATTCTTGAACTAATTATGTAAGCTGCACACATTAATGATACTTTAAATATGAATCCATGTAAAGGTGAAAGTTAAACCTTTAAAGGAAAATACATCATTTCATAAGAATATTATGTGACAATTTATAAAAATGAGCAGATAAAACTATTGGAATTTTAGATTATTAAAACTACGGTCCACATAAAACTACCTATAAATTATTATGTAAGCAAACGTAGAACAGAACATAATTATGTTGATAGAGAAAATAAGATATATTGGAGCTGTTCACAGTATGAAGTGAAAATATTACTTACAAAATAAGTAAAACTTACTTCATGAGCTTCAAATAATGCTACAGCTCGACAAATATCAAACTTCCTTGCCATCATAAATTTGACAGCAGTAAATTCATTCCAGGACTTCTTATCTCCATTTTTGTGCAGCTGTAACTCTTTCACAATGGCTACAAATTCTTTAACAATCTAAAATAAAAAACAATTGCAATCATGATATCTGCAATACATGTAAAATTATGTAATACATATAATATAAATGGCATTAACACCTTTTTTTTCTTTATATTTTTTTACACATCTAATTATGTATTTTAAAAGCACAACATATTTAATGATTACAAATTAAAAGTCTGCTTCTTCATTGCTTTAAAAAATATTTAACAAAAATTATTTCCACTAATTTATAGGAATATAATTTAATATTACTGATAATTATAGCACAAATATATAGTAGCTCTTAAAACACATACACACAAGACAAGGATACTTTTGAATAAATTAAAATATAAGAACCTTTCACAAAGATATTAAAATTTTCTTATATAAAAATATATTTATAATTAATGCATAGTTTTTACAACAACAGCAACAAAAAAAAAAGAAAAAGAGAAACATTTTTGCCACCACATTCCAACACCTTCGCTCGGAGTGGTCAAAGCAACGGCACACACCAACTACAGCGTGTGGTGGAGTACGTGAAAACCGGATTTGCCGAAAATAAGTCAACTGGGGCTGTTTTCCTCGACATCCAAAAAGCTTTCGACAGAGTCTGGCATACAGGCCTACTCCATAAATTAACCAGAACTAACACCCCACCATACCTAATTAAATTAATTAACTCTTTCCTAAATAACAGAAACTTTGCAGTCCTCGTTAACCATTCCTATTCATCCCTGAAAAATAACACGGGAGTCCCGCAAGGGGCCCTCCTCTCGCCCACACTCTTTAATATTTATGTCAATCATATCCCTAGGACAAGCTTCTCTACAATCTGCATGTACGCCGATGACATGGAAATCCTGGTACAGAACAGTGATTTAAAAATAATCACCCATGCACTACACAAACACCTAGCTAGACTAGAAGATTGGTTCTCCACATGGAAAATTGCCCTTAATGTAGGCAAAACGGAGGCCGTCTTCTTTTCTCATCACATCAGAAAGAAACCACCTGACTTGTTTTTACACAACACCCACATAACCCTGGTCTCAAAACACCAAGTACCTTGGTGTCATTCTAGATAAAAGACTCACTTTTAAACAACACATCACACAACTACGTAAAAATTTCAGAATTTCCGTGGCTAAAATCTACCCACTAATTTCCCGGAAATCTTTCTCATCTCTCAGAAACAAAATGCTTATTTATACTCAAATTCTAAGACCCACCCTCATCTACCCCTGCCCAATCTACTCGAATATTAACATCATCGAAAGAGCCCAAAATATAATTATACGTGCCATCACTAAAGCTGATTGGTACATCCGAAACGAAGACATCAGATTTGCTCTAAACCTTAAAACCCTCAGAGAGGTAATCAAAAAGATTGCCATCAAATTTTTTAATAACATTGACACCCACGACAATAGAGCAATCCAAAGAATTGAAAAATAGCCCCTGAACCCTCTCCAAAATAGACCTAGAAACATCCTCTGCTAAGTACTTTACTTCCAAATTCTACTTCCAACTTATCACCTAGAAGCCCCTCCCACCTCCGAGAGGCTGCAATCTGATTGGCCGGCGCCGTTTCACCCAAAGTAGTTCAAAAACCCTTGTTTTTCAGGCAACTCGCACTCAGCGCACCTACTCCAACTAGACGGGTCATCCCACTAGCCGCTCTTCACTAAAATGAAAAACCCCACACGCAAGCGCACTCGGCTTCCTGATGCGCATAGTGCAGGAATACCCTAAAGAATTTTCTCCCCTTAAATTCATATCCTTCACACCCAACTTTAATTACTCTCAATACTAATTTTAAACAATCTTTCTTTTTCATAATCATATCATTCAAACGTTAAATAAAAAAATTTAAAAAAAAATGTTTTTTTCTCTATTCTTAATACTATTCTACAGTACTGGGCTAAGGTAAAGCCAAACAAAGCTACACCCAAATCTTCAATGACAGGAGGTTAAGTTTCCACAAGGAAACAGGCACTCCAATAACCATTCTACGTATAATGTTGGCCTAACCTGGTTTATAAAATGCATTTCAAATATGTTTATCAATATTTTTAATAGAACTTTTATAACATTTAAAAAACAACAGCAATAAAAATAGTCAACCCACTCATTAGTCACATTACAAATATTTCCTAACATTAAAAAAATGAGATGCTTGCATTCAAATCCTTTAATACTGCAGACAAAATATCAAGGTTGTTATTAAACTAATAATAAATAACTGAATTTAACAGTATATATTGTAGGAAATTAATGTCATTAAAAAAATCCTCATATTTTATGAATTAAAAATACACACTAAACAGATAATTAAGAGCCAAATTTAAATTTTAAAACTTTTTATATCTTAATAAATATTTAAATTTTTTCATGAATTTTGGCGAAGAAAAATTGTTTTGTATCACACCTATAAATACTGATTTTTGTCAATAAAAGTACCTTAAGAAAACTTACCAAAATCCCATCACATATTTACCATTTCACAAGTTAATGCACAACTTTTTTTAAGGATAATTTCAAGAACATACTTTTAACATACTTAAGTCAACTTTTAAGTTTGAATCAAAATATTAATTGAGTCATATATTAAACTTGAATATCTTTAAATGAAAAAAAAAAATCCTTAATAGTCTTTCATTAGAAAATTCATTATTTAAGTATTATTTCATTATATATTTGAATAAATAAATAAAAAAAAAGTTTAATTTTGCGCTCTACTACATGATTTGTCTACATAAAGGATTTTAAAAAGAACTATAAAATTTGCTTTGACTAAACAAAATTTATAGCATGCTGTAAGATATCAATCTGCTCTTCTCACTGATAGTCAATAGCGAATTAAAATAAGAATAATACTAACAGTCAACATAATTACAAAATTAGTAATAAAATATAAAGATAATTATATATTTACTTCTCGTTCTTCATCAGTCAGTACTTCAGCCATGTTTATTGTTCAAACTCTAAAACAACAATAACATATTAGTACAAATATAATAAACAAGCATTTAAAAGTAACTCTGAAGATAAGAGATTTGATCAAATGTTAAATATATGACACAAGCAGAAATAAAACAAACATCCAAGATAATTAAACATACTTCCCGAAAAAGAAAAAAAAATACTAAAAATGTGCAATGGATAAAAAGTTTTTCTGAAAAATGTAGATTATGAAAGAATTACAAAATATATACAGTTAGATCTTAACACACTGCCGTCAGTACCCATGGTTACTAAATAGCAGGTTAAGTGAACAAGTAACAGCAATTATATAAATTGAGTTATAACATAAGTTCTAACATGATATGAATATTTTTAAACAAACCTTTGAATAAAATTACAAAGTAGCTGACTGATTTGAGAAAATAAATTGATGGTCAAGTATGTTCTCACAACATATGAAATTTTAAAAACCATTGAGTTTATTTTTTGTTAACTGATCTTTAATGAATGTTTTTTACAGGTATATTGTATTTGTACCCTTTTGAGGGAAGAAAAAATCAAACCCCCCCCCCCATCGTGCTAGCCTATAACTATGAACTATATCAAAAATATTTTTAATAAACTTGAATGCTTTCTCATCTCATTTTTTTAAAAATTTACATAATTTTCTCATAATCATTTCTTTTAGACACGAGTCACAAGAAATTTGATTTCTTCAACCATTTAGTTGTGTTTATATAAGTGCAGTTGCTAAAGTTTATTATTACTATTGTGCTAAATATTATAATTAGAAGAGAATGAAGCATTCTAGTATTACACCGTTTGACTTTTTTTTGTACCAAAAGGCAGAAATTGGACAATTGTTGATACTTTTTCTATGAACTAAACTGAAGCAAAGAAATTTACTTCACTAAATATTAAAGCAGAAGTTGCATCTGTGAGTATGTAGTTTATACATAGTCAAAGTCAGCTTCAAACTGGAGATCCACTTCCAGGTAGCAAGAAACATTAAAATCTTTCCAAGACTGTCCATTTCAACTAGTCATAATAAATATCCAGAAACAAGGGAAGAATGTTCAAAAGTGTATGGTTTGCAGAGTATAACTGGCTTGAATATAGTACTGCAAAAAACAAAGCTTTTCGTTTTCTTTATTTATTGTTTGGTAGCACAGGTTGTTATAATGGGACATTTCAGATGTCTAAAAAACTAGAAAAAGGTAGTTCAATGATTTAGTCACTTTTTTTGCAATGAATTTGGACCAAAAAGTCTTACTTTACAATTAAATTTTGGCTTCAATGGAGACCTAGCCCAATGCCACAATCTGAACAGTGATACCAGGTCTCTTAACAGATCCTTTTTTTTCAAAATATGTAACACCGCCTTGCACATCTAATTTTCTTGACAGTTGCTGGAATCACTTTAAAAAAAATGTCCTTCAGTGAGACTAAGTGGATTTAGAAAAATCCAGGGAGAACTTTTCCTAAATCTCCCTGGATTTTTCTAAATCCACTTAGTCTCATTGAAGGACATTTTTAAGAGGGGATTCCATCAACTGTCAAGTAAATTAGATTTTCTTAAATCTCTTTTGGCAAAATTAAATTCCTAAGTACAAATTTTGCATTGGCAGAGCGCAGGGTAATGTTTCCACTGGGGAGGAAACTGGACCTCAAAACTACTTGCGTCAATTGGTATCGCCTATATGGTGCTGCACTAAAAAGTGATACCAGCTCCTGGGGAATTTACTAGGTCTGAAAAGGTAGAAGTAGAAGTATCAATCCACAGCCCCATTAGAGAGAGAAAAACTCTTCTTAAATTTCCAGACATATTGATTCCCCTAATTATGTGTAACGTGCTTCTGCTCCAACGACTAGGGAGAATCTTTTTTCTTGTCCTACTTTGAAGGACGTCTTTTCTGATGACTCTCCCAACTACTGGGGGAACTTTTTTTAATTGGTGGATTGTTAGGGGCAGTATGCTGGAAGGAGTAATGAGTGAGTTTTCAAAAATTTTATTCTCTAGGCACATGTTGCTCTATCATTTGATCTACAATATCCATGATGATCCACAATCTCTGAAGAAGCTCAGAATTTCCTTAGACTACATTTATTTTTCTCCACAATTTTCTGCCCTCCCCCCTCAAGATTAATTTTATGAGTAAAATATGAAATATAATTTCATTAATATTTATTAACATTTGCACAACATAAAATTTCATTCTCAAACTTTTAAGTTTCTGAAAAATGTTCTCTCTATACATCCTGAAAGAAGATGTTTACCTATAAAATTAGAACCAGAAAAGAAAGAAAAAAAACTAGAATAGCAATAATACTTGAAAAGACTGTTTTTGCCATAACATTTCTAATAATAAAATTATGACACACACATATATAACAGTCATTAAATGCATTTTTTTTCTACAGTTTTTGTTGAAAATTTAATAGAAATTCAAATTGGACAAAAAAAAAAAATTTTTTTTTTGAAGTTTTAATATTTTGAATTAAATATCACTGTCACCCAAAACTTAAGCTAAAAGGAATCTGACTAACTATTAAAAAGCATATTCATTTTTTAAAATTCTCATTTTGTTCATTAACATTGTTTGGAACAAGAATTTTAAAAATTCTTTACCAAAGAATACCTTGAAGCATACTAGCTTTTATAAAAGATCTGACTCAAGACGTGCATAGTAATTTTTTGATAGATAAAATATAAGTAATATGGAATTTATAAGATGGGGTCTTTAATACATTATATTTCATTTATCCCTGTGATCTCCAACCTTTTTAACAATGTGGACTGGTCAATGATTGATAATTTTACAGCCGCCTGCTGAGGGTGGGATGTTGATTGTTTATATTTTAGATAGTTTTGATTTAACAATTTTAATTTCATTATGTTTAAATATGCCTTCAGAATAAAATACGATTGCATCAAAAAATGAATAAAAAGTGATTTAACATGAGTATAAAGAGATTTAACATGAAATATAAAGTGATTTTCCATGGAAGTTGCACAAACCTGCGAGAAATACAGCACAGCAAATAAAATGAAAATAACTTAATGTTCCTTGGGTGGCCTGGTATCCATGGATTGGTGTTGGTCCACAGTCCAGGGGTTGAGAACCCCTGATTTATTACATATATATGTTTAGTTTAAGTAATATAATATATTTTTAAATTAAATAATTGATACCAACGTTTTAAAAACATACACTCTCAAAGATAAAATAAAAAGCTATTCATCATAAAAATATGTAACAGAAGAAGACTCGAATATTTATATTTAGGTACATAATAAATTTAACCTCCTCAGAGGGAGCTTAGGTGCCTCCTGGGGAATGAACTAGATCTGCAAAGGAAAAATATACCAATACACAGCTTCATTTGGGGAAAAATAATAAATTTAAATAGTTTCACTTTAATTCTATATAATTAATTAAAACAAAGCTTCAAAGCAGATTGCATTAGATTTATTAGTCCCTGATAATTACTGAATTCAGCCTGAAAAATAAATATAGTATTTATCTGGGAATAACAATATATTTAATGCACAAATATTAATAGGGAATATACAAATGAATAAATTCACTAAATATAATTTCATCTCTCTTCAGATTAATAATTTTTGAAAATAATTTACATTAAAGGTACCTTCATATTTACTTTGCTTATTTGGTATGATACATGCATTTACTTGAAAGTGGTTATTTTAAAACCAAACATTTCATAGGCATTTCATTGATTATAGAAAGATAATTATTTAGATCAAAAAGAGGCATACCTAATTAGTAAATTATTTCTTCAAAAAAAGATACCAAAAGAATGGAATTCAGTTCAGTTCGTTAAGCAAATATATTTGTTCATTGCATTAAAAGTAGTATATGACCCAAGGAACATGTGTTCGGTGAAATGATCTATTAAATGGTTTAAAATATGTTCAACTGCTTACCAATTAAACAGATTGATATAGACTAGGCTTTGCAATTAGTGCAGAATTTTCGGTATTCTGGAAGAAGTTAAATACTTGGGAAACTTTATAAGATTTTTATGCAGATGCACAGGAATGGATATGTTGTGTTTATAATACAACTGGATGGCTGTTGTACATAGAGAAACTGTAATAGAAAAAAAATTAAATTAAATTAAATTTGTAATAATACGACACAGCAAAGGAACATATGTAAAACATCTAACAAGTGAAGGCACAAAAGCAAAATATAATATATTTTGGATTGTGGCATGGTATTTGTAGTTCTGCATGACAAAATGAATCTCACTTTTCATGTTAAATGAAAAAATTACTTTAACTTTTAAAAAATTCAGGAACTTCATATGTTTTGTGTACTTTAAAATTAATATGATGAAATCCTCCTTTTTACACATCAACTTGAATGAATTTGTACAAATTACTTTACTTTAATTTTTATATCTAATTTTTCAAATTTAATTCCCAAAACACACACACATTATTTCCACACACAGCTGTTGAAACTACTAGGAACTTTTTCATTTTTGTTTAATGACTAATGTATAGTAAAAATAGCAAAACATGTTACAATCAATATCTTATTTTAAATTTAAATAAAAAAAATATATTAAAAATGCTATTTTTTTTTCATTATAAATTTAAAATTTTGTATTTTTAGTTTTAATTAATATCAGGATACAAATCAAAACATATGTAATGACTTGAACTTTTATTTTTTAATTGTGTGTAATACAGAAATTTTTTTTTTCATAAAAAAAAACCCATTTTTAGTAATTATGTATTTACATAGTAAATCTCTTATATAATAGATTTTAAAAATAAAATTAACAATGAATTAATTTAAAACTGATAAAAACAATTAGGTCAACAAAATTCAAATTCTGGAGTTTAATAATTTTAAATTAAACAATTACATGAAACTAAATCCAAAATATACAGTTTATAAATAAATAAAATATTCAAACTTTAACAAACATTTTTAAAAAAACTAATCAAGTAAAACATTTTACACTACTAAACATAGATTAAAAATAATCATGAATCAAAAAGGTAAATTTTTTTCTAAATTGGAAATGAAGGAATCTAGATGTGTAATTATTTGTTCTGCCCATATAACCATTTTGACACATATTAAATGATAAATTAATATTAAAGGAATTTTTTTGTATAGATGAATCTTTATTTTTACACCATAGAAAAAAAAAACTATATTACACAAAGAGAAGATATAATAAAAAAAATACAGAAATATTCTTTTAAAAAAAAAGCATATTTATAACCAGATAGACAAATCATTTTAGCATTAATAATGCATACGTGTTCTGTATGCCTACATATTATAATAATATCAATGTTTCCTGATTAAATATACCACCTGTTTATGATTGCTATGATCCTGATATCGTTTAAAAAATAAAAATGTGACTTATTCTGATGTAATACAATTTTTAAGAAAAATTTTTTTTTTTTTAAAGTACCTACACATTACTAAGTACTTTTCTGTTTTGGGGAGTTGTTGGCGATGGTTAAATTTTTTTATGTATCCAAATTAAACTCCAAATACAAAATAAGGTGTTTTTTAAAAGTTGTCTTCCTGCACATGCACAGTAAGCACTCAAACTCATGAATCGTGTGGTAGGTTTATCACAATTAATAAATTTATACTGACATTTGGTGATTTTTTTGTTGTTCCATTTTTAAGGCTTCCTGAAATGGAAAAGTATCTATTATTACTAAATTTTATCAGTAACTAATTCACAGTTTCTGTTATAATTTTGTGAGTTATTTTAAATATTGATCAAAATTAACAAGGAAAACAGCATAGATTTTTTTTAAAGTTTCTTAATCTCTAGTGGTATAATAAATATAGATATCCTTTTGAAGACAATGTATTGGTATCCATGTTCATGAACTAAATGCAAATATTTGGAAACTGATTTTTCAAAAATTTTCTTACACTATATTCTGCGTAAGTAAATAAAATACTCCTTTTTTTAAAAAACTTTTTTTGTAGAATAACTGGATATCAAAAAAATTAAGAGTATATAATATTTGGAATATTACCATTAGTACTTTGATACAGAGCAACCTGCTAATTAAAAAAATTCTCCTTGAAACAGTTTAATTTTATGTTTACAAAGTATTTAAGAATTTTAAATTCAGTTATTTGCAACAAACATAATATGATGCTATTTTTATAATAAATAAAATTACTTTAATAGTGAGTAATGTTTTGAAATACTGAATCATGAAAAGACATTCACAAATTTCTTAACTGCTGACAATAAAAAATAATTTATCAACTTGTGAAAAATCGTTAGAATTTTATAGATTTTTAAGTTAAAGCAGGCAAGTTCTAGTAATGGAAAAAATATCATGCAACTATATTTAATCGAAGACAAATATGCAAAATTATATTATAAATTCTGAAACATTACAAAACTGAAATGAGGGAGATTATGACACCTTCTGAACTCAAATTTAAGTCAAAAATGAAACATATGATTTTAACATATTTAAATGGTATAAGAAATGTATAATAGATACTTTCAGCTATGACAGTATTTCTTAAAAGATGGTTTCTAATGATGTCAATAGTAATAAGATTCAAAATTATACACAATTAGAAAATGATTTAACGAGAACTGGACGATAGGTCAAAGGATATTCTTTTATATGCCTAACATACATCAAAAGAAAACAAATAAACGTAGCAGATGCAAAACTGTGGACAATCTGACATATAAAAATTTAGCTACAAATTTATAGACAAAGGATAATTATTATTCCTTATATGAAAAAATTACATGGACGACATAAACAGGTGATCAATGTTCAGAAATTTTCATGACAATTAAATGTCATTAGCCATCACCGAATGAAGCACCGCGATCTACCAATCAAAATCATGTCACATTTAGGAAATACACAAATTCAGTAATTTATGAGAGCAATCGTTTTTTAAAAACTTACATTTTCCAAATTAATGGCAGCAAAATAAATTTAAGTTCCTGTTTCATTCATAACCACATCATGCACCTCATTAATGCCCACCGAAAACCGAAATAAAAGAAATAGACACATCGGAGTAATGCCAGATATTTTTTTATTAATTTGTGATGAATAAAGAGATGGCTTTTCCTGAACCATTTTGGAAATTTAGTTTCCTGTTACTGTCATCTTTATAAAAACTATCTTGTAATGCAACCTAAATTACTATAAGAAATATTTAGACTTTAATTTGGTAGAATTTTATCATTAGAGTTGATGAAACGATTTTTGTTAACCGTAAAAATTGATCCTTGTGTAGGCCCAGGGAAGGGGTATCTATTACCGAAAACTAATCATTAACATGAATACAAGAATGATCATTCTTAATGGAAGAAAATAAATTTACAAAATAAATGCGCTAAATTTCTCATTTACAACATATACTTTATAGATTGAAGTACCTTGCTCACACACACAGTCAAAGAACATTTGTTTGGAGAAAAACACAAATCAACACAAACAGAAAATATTGAAAAATAACTGCTTTCTATATTCTTAATATCGTAAACTATTCACAATAAACAAAAAGAATATTAGAAATTTTGAGAAACTTTTAATACGACACATGCATATTATACAAAATACTTTTTTTATTCAGTTTTAAATGAAAAAACGGGAAAAAAAACCCTTCTGAAGATTTTTTTTTTAGATGAAAAAGAAAATCAGCTTATTGTTTTAACTTTCCAAATTCCAATAAATTTCGAAATTAGATTTCGTATTTTCTTCTTATTAACATTTAAAAAAATTACAGTAGTATCAATTTTATCTGGCATTTTGAGCACTGCTGTTTAATTAGGGGAAAAAATCAAGATAAATAATTTTTGTGCCTATTTGTTTTTGATTTAAAAAAATCCCAAGCAATTTCTAAATGTTAAATAATATTTAAATATCTATTATTTAATTTAGGGTACAGAGCCAATAATCTATGAATATTATATATCATAAATTTATTATAATACTTGTGAAATGCGATTAGAGGCTTCATTCGTCACACAATTAATGTTAATCTTTTCATTCACTGTAAACTAATAAATAAAACAAGATTTGTAAGACGTTTTAGGTGGCTCAAGATATATAAATCGAACCGAGTGAATGAGGAAGGGAATATTAATGCCACACTATTCAGCTACTCGAAAGTTTGTTGCGACGAACTTCGTAATTTTGAGCCATGATTAATCGAACGGAAAATGCATGGAAAACGTAAAACCATATTAATATATTTGTCCTAACGGCGTGAAGGTTATAGAGTCATTTCTTCTAAATTAGGAATATACCTCCTCATCAAGGATATTGAGTTTAAAAATATAATGTAATTTTATAATGAGAGTGAAATTGAAAACTTAAAATATATATTAATAAATAGATAAAAATTTGATTTAAATTTTGAAAGTTAATACCAAATTAATTTAATTCGAGGGACATAGGCTTTGATTATTAAATTTGGAGCCAGCCTCACACTTTCTTAATAAAAAGGAAAAAAATTCGTCAATAATCAAAGTAGAAATAGTTAAATTTTTGTTTTTAGGGAGGGGAGAGATGGTTTAATATGAGAGAGTGGCCGGAAAAAGGGTAGGTTTAGAATGTTTTCTCCAAATCTAAAGGAAAGGATGAATGAAGATAAAAAAGTAAGTTGAAATCTAAGAAAATTTAGAAAAAGTCCATGGAAGTTAACAAAGGGAAATGTATTCATTGCCTCGGAATAAAGTTAAGTTGGAAAATTTCCAAGTTTATTCAGAGAACTTTGCATGCACAATGTTAGTGTGCAATTCATTGTTGTTGCTTCTGGTGACTCTATAAAATTTCAAATTTAAAAGCAATGCTTAACTTATTGAATGTTTTGAAGAGGGGAAGAGGTAAGAATTTATTCATAAACTGTGGTTTGCTTGTCACGAGACAATTAATAAATGAGTGATTCAGAAGGGCTATGGGTCTATTAAGAGAGGAAGTAAATGTTGCGTCATAAGCTGGTTCATTTTTAATAATTAGTATGGGATCTGTGGATGTTTTTTTCAATTAAAGTGAGAATTTTGCTTTTTAATATGCCCTGCCTTTAACACCGAAACATTAGCTGTACCGCTTGCAATGGTGCTAAGAAACATGGGGAATTGTGTGTGTGTGGAATCTCTCTCTGTGATATTAGTAATGTGTTCCACCTAGTTTTAGAGTCATATGATTCTCATGATCAGGTGTAGAGGGTTTCTAGACAACGACCTGATTTTGAATTTACTTTTACGCTTCACGGCTCTCGAACAACAAATATTATCGTTTGGGAAGACATATTTTTTGATAGCATGTCATTTCTAGTGATGACACGTAGCGTAGTGACATTCCAATAGCAAGTGAATGACATTGCATGAACTCACATGCTCCCATATTTTTCTAGGATAATTTTTTAGTGTTTTATTTTAATTTAACTGTCTGCATATAACACAAACTGTTCATGATATCCTGTGTCACATGAAAACACCTTAAATCAGTGCTTCTCAAACTTTCAATATTTTCGAAACAATATTCAACCATAGTTTTCTTCGCGCCTCCACCCCCGTACAATAAAAATGTATTGAATGCAATAATAATGTACTTTGACGCTAAAGCTACAATTGCGACCTTATTTATAAATCGTACAAGATATTAAGATCAGTATTTTGTATGTTGCTTTAAGTAATTGATATTTTATGTAAGTTACTTCTAAGTTACAGGATAATTATGACAGTGTTTCTCAAACTGTGGGGCACGCCCCCTAGAGGGGCGTGATAACCATAGAAGGGGGGGGCGAGTATATAAAAAAATCAAAAATCAAAGATTATTTAAAAACTTTATTAAATTACTGAAAGAAAGCAAATAAAATACATTCTGACATAATAAATAAGAAAATACACATTTAAACTAATATAATATACTTATAAATTTATCAGTACTGTACAATGTATTTGATAATAATTTTATCAATAGTAAACGAAGAACAAGTTTAATAATTAACACTGACTCCCATGGGATTGTCATACACAAAAATTATATTCAAAATTTAATATTTATTTTGATAATTTGTGCGTTTATGGTGTTAATTATTACACCATGATTAAACATGGTATGAAGGAGATAAGATTGCATCCATTTCAGAAGGTGGAAATACTAAACATCTTTATTCCGCTCTCAATCCTTTACTATATTATTATTTCCCTAGCTGGTTTTACAATTCTAAGGCAACTCATTAAATCCATCATCAGATTCTTTCATTGTCAGATACAACAGGATAAAAGACTATTAATCTGAACTGAAAAATAAAGACATAAATTAATTCTCTGACAAATAGAACTAAATACACTACATCCAACGAAGCTCTCGTTGAAAGAGGAATAACATAACAAACCTCATTTGCCTTCCTTCATCCATCAACACCTGTCACTACACGGTTTATAATTAAAGTCGTATTGTAGGTTTAGTATCAAATTACATTATTATTGCATTCGATACAATGTTATTGTATGGGGAAAGGAGGCGTGATGAAAATTATGATAGAAAATTGGGTCGCCAATACTGAAAGTTTGAGAAGCACTGAATTATGGTGTTATTTGGCCTTTTTAATTTTCTACACTGAAAACAAAAGCATTTCATATAATATTACCGTTTCCTGCATCCTACCTTTGTGAAGTCAGATTTTCTGCATTGGCTGCTTTGAAAACAAAATATGTATTTCAGCTAAATATAGAAAAAGAACTTAGAGTGGCAATTTCTAATACTAAACCTTCCTTTGAAAAACTTTGCTCCGCAAGACAAGCCCATGGAAGTCATTAGTATCTGTCACAAACTCCCATCTCCTTACAAGTGACAGCAGCGCCACCTTTTTAAAAAAGAACTAATTGAATTCAGAATTGAAATGGACGCGTAGGAGAAACATATTGAGACAACGCGATAGATTCTAAAATTGATATAGATGTATAGAAATGTTATTTGTTTAGTGTAATTAGTGTCGTAGTAATCGTGCATAATGTCCCGTGTAATATTATTATGTGTGCTGCAGCAATTAAAAATTTATAGAAGTTCACAAAAGTGCTTTTTATTCATGGACTTTGGTTTTAATCAAGGCGTGGCAGCCCTCCATTGACAAGGTAAGCCATTTTACCTTGAATATTTTATTCGTTTTAAGTAACAAAAAATGAAAGTATCTGTTAAACTTGTTCTTAACTTAGTACTAGTAAATTAATTATTAAATATATAGTGCAGTACTGGTACATTTAGGAGTATATTATATCATTGTAAATGTGCATCTTATTTTTTATTATGTCAGATGTATTTTGTTTTGTTTCCTTTCAGTAAGTCAATATTTTTTAAAACAATCTTTTATTTTCGACTTTTCGATATGCTTGCGCCTCACACATAGGATTAAAATGCCCTCGATTTGAGAATTGCTGCCTTAAATGCCTTCCCGTGTCCCGGTAACATTTAGAACATGTCTAGGATTAAATGAATCAGATCTGAACACTCTGCCGTGCCACACTATTTGAGACTTAGAAAGTACTATACAATAAACGTGAGTCATTCTGTCCCAGCACAATATCCAGTGTTTGACTTAATGTCTCTTGGTATTGAAGCCTTTATTGCAGCACGAGGCGTTGCAATGCCTATTAAGGTATGTGACTACCTTCGGAGCACTTTTTTTGAAATATGTAAAATTTCACTTATGTAAACATATTTTTATTTGTAATGGGACATAAAAGCAAGAATTCAAACACAGTTTTTACAAAGTTATAAATATTTTTGGAAATATAGGGAATTTTGAAATTTTAGTGAAAAATTGCAATTACGGTAAGGATTGTGTTGAAAATTCTGATACATATATTCTAATAATATTTATACAGTACATAAATAACATCATTTTCTGTGATTATAACTATGAAATTTATAATACTTCTGTAAAGGTTTCGAAATATGTCAATTTTTATGCAAAAACTCATTTTTTTTACAAAAAACTAATGTTATTTTCTCACAAAAAGTGCAATAAAATAAATAAATATATACACAGGTATTAGATTATAAACTAGACTACAGATAAAACTAAATTAAAGATTCTCTGAAAATTTCAAGTCAATATCTTAAAAAGAAATCTTGTAGTCAACCGTACCGTGAAGAAAAAAATTGAAAAACATAGTTTCTCAGAAAATGCATTTAAAGATTTTAATGCTATGTGAAAAATTTTCTACTGATTGTACATTTTTTAAACTCACCATATTTATAGCTCAAGCTCTTTTAAGTTTCATGTAAAACTTATTTGGAATTTTTTTTAACCTTTTGCTGTTTTCCTGAGAATTTTATACACTATAACAATTGTCGTTTTTAGCGAAATTTTGGTGAAAAATTGCAGTTACGACAAATCTTTTACACAAAATTCTAATAAGTGTATTCATATAATATTTATACAGCACATAAATAACATCTTTATCTGTGTTAGGTATCAAAAGGTTTGTAATACTTGAAAAAGTTTTTTAAATACGCCAAATTGTATGCAAAAACTCATTTTTTAAAAAAATTAATGCTTTTTTTCATAAAAAAGCAATTAAATATTTATATATATATGCAGACATTAGATTTTGATTCATAACACAGATAGAACTACACAAAGCATGTTCTGAAAATTTCAATTTACTATCTTAAAAATATTTTGTATAGTGAACTTCATCGTGAAAAAAAATATTGAAAAAGTTTCTCGTAAAACACATTACAAATTTTTAACACAAAATAAATACTTTTCTACTTACAAAACATTTTCAAAACTCCCCATATTTATAGGTTAGGCCTTCTTTAGCTTCATTTTTAGCTAATTTTGACTGTTTTTGGCTTTTTGCTGTTTTCTGGAGAGTTTTGTTGAGGGTAATGACTGGCGTTTTGATTTTTGAATACGTTCTGTGTCGATTCCCATGTAGTTTTTAAGTATCATTGGATCAATTACCATACCTAAATAATTAAATACATGCAACAGTCCTAAATAACCTGAATTATATAATAGGACAGCAATGTGTGAACCCAAAAACAAAGTTTTCTTGTGAACAAAAATTTTTTTTGGTAAAATAGACACCATAATACATTATTAAAACTTTCATTATTATTTTGGGTCATGCCATGGAGGCATTTTTTTAACAAATCTGTATCACAGAGTGCTAAGTAAGTGGGCTTTATCACTTTAATAACTGAATTTGAAAGGCCTGTTGTTTTGTCTATGTGTACTTTTTCATCGCATAATGCTCGTTTATACTTGCACCAGCTGTCTTTCCCTGTGGGACATTGCCCATGCATGGGATTTTGATTGCTAGAGCAGCAGTGAAAGAAAACAGCTATTACAGCAGATTGCATTTTTTCGAGACATCCAACATTGCTACGGATGGCAATCCCGTAATAGTTCTGCAGTTTATCGATAAATTTATCAGTTAGTTTGCCCTTTCCACCAAGTCCTTTGGTGTTCTTTTTTTAGTTTCCTTAGACGTGAGCCTACTCTTTTTTGTATATGACCTATACATTCGAGTTTTGAGACACTGTTTTCCCCATATATATTCTTTACTTGTAAAAAGCCCTTGGAATCCCCATCACCATAGTACTCGGTGTACTGCAAGTCTCGTTTTATCAATGATCTTTCAAAAATTCTGAAAGCTCCAACAGCTTCCATATTTCCTGAGGATCCTTTATAGTTTGAGCATTCATGCTCAGATTTCACTTTCATTTCACACATTTTGCAATACTGAGTCATTACTTCCAAATCTAGAATGTTCCCAGTATCAATGGAAATAGCTGAGACGCAGCCATTAAGCGACATATGGCCTCTCTGCTGCCATGTGCCATCTACTGAAACACCACAAGTTGTACTTTTTTTAAAATTTCGCACTTCTGTTGATGCAGCTTTCATATTTTCTTCAGAACAAAACTGTACTGCTTCCAGCAGTTTGAGTTCATGAGCTCTGCAGGTGTTTTTAGAAATGCAGGGCAAATTTAAAGTACCTAGCAACTTCTTACCAGCTGTGAATCCCCTGCCAATCAATCTCAATCCAAATACCAATAAAGTATTGAGAGTGAATTTTTTATTTTCTTTACGGGTAGAAGTAAAGCCAGTCATGAATCCACAACTGCAAGACACACACAAGTTAGAGCAAAGTCATTCCCTGGAATCTTCTGTTAGTTTCAATCCAGTTGCATAGCATTCCGGACAACACAGGATTGAAATAATTCCCAATAAAGCTTGGAAATCAATAATTCGATTACCTGTAGAACCATGAAATATAGGTTCAGGCACATCAAAACTGTCATTAGTGCTCAATTTTGCTTCACTTGCAGACGACGCCTTGTTACTGTTTGGTGCTGACTTGGTAAATCTGTTTCCATAAAACCTTCTCTTTCTAGTCACTTTTGATCTAGTTTTCGGCATTTTGAAATTATTCACAATGAAATAAAACGTTAAAATTAAATAAAATAAATGAATAAATTGTAAAAATATCAAAAATAATTAGTAATAAAGAAGAACGCTTTCGAATGAACAATGTAAACAAAGTATAGACGATAATAGTATTGCCATTCAATAAAACAAGCTTGAATTAAAAAAAAAACAGTTGCCAGATGGAAAAAAATATTATTAAATAAGTAAAGGATACCTTGATCTGTATTTACAATAAGTAATGAATGTTTATCTTGCTTAAAAGTCACGAAAAAGGAGTTCAAACTATTTGTTTACAATTTATGTCTCTTTAAATACCCATTTCCGGTTTTGAAAATTCCATTTCCGGTTTACTAATTAAGCTATAACTTTGCTTCTAAATATCGTAGGAACTAAAATAAAGTGTTTTTGGAATCTTAAATATATGGGCTATAATATAAAAACATAAAAAAAATTTCGAAAAATTTCACCAAACACACGATTTTAGGGTAGTCACATACCTTAAAAAGGAGTGGTCTGAGGCCCATAACTGCTCTCTATCAGCTGCTCTGATTTTGAAATTACTTGTACAGATATCTTTCAAATGTATCTTTATGTTTTTTAAATTCCATTGGTATTCAAGGCTTGTTTCTTAACGCCCTGTTTTCGTTGATCGTGGATGGATGTTTCTAAGTAAAACATAGCAGAAGTAATTCAAAATTTTCTTTTGTGAAATTATTTTTCCTCAAAGTGAATTATTTTGCTGAGGTATGTACGGATTTATGATTTCAGAGATTTTTCCAATAGAGTTTGCTATCTTTAGGAGACAAGAATATTGAGTCTATAGAATTTCCTACAAATTTTTTCTCTATATTCGGCCCTTCTTCAAAACAAGGAGAGTAAGTACATATTTATGAATGTCTGATTATGTGAAATACAGTCGTAATAAAATACAAGGTGATAAAATGCCTGCAGATAAAAACAAGGTAGTATTATTTAGCACTTTTCCCTTTTGTTGGAGGGTTTATATTCTAAAAAACACGTAGACGAAAGTGCCGAGGAATAATTTCCAAGATAAAAATTAAAAATTTGTTGATCTATGAGCGGTTGATCCCCCTCCCTAGCGTACACCACTGCTGTTTAGGGAGATTCTCGTATCTCTTTGACCTTTGTGTGTTTTACTCCATTTTCTCATCCCATAGTGGATCTTAATTTGCTAAAACTATCGGTATCAATATTTGGGTTATAATAAATTGTTTTATTAATTTTTGGCAAGTCGTTTATATAAAGTGCAACCTCAACAATAAGTATTTTATATTTGTTTCTTAAATATTGTCTTCACACTGTTACTTACAGTAGTTATCTCTCGGAAATGAGAAACAATAATTTTGGGGGAATATTAGCCACAATTTTTGTTATTAAAACTGCTGAATAAATGTAATAATATGTTTTAATATAAATTATTTTATTTATTTGTTTACTATAAAAATATCTTTAAGCCGGTGGTCTCGAAACCTTTTTGATCAGCCCCTAGAACAAAATTATTATAAGCAGCCCATATCAATACTCAAAAGTTTTGCAATATTAATTCAACACCGATAGATTCAACTAACAATCCCTTGTTTTGTTTTATGTTTTAGCAGTATGGTGTCGTATGTTGGTTTGATCAGTGGCTCTTTTGGGTTAAGGTTTCTGAACGTAATCAAAACAAAATATGTACTTAAAAAGTATTTTATTGATATTTTTCAGTTTATTTTTAGTCAAAATGAACTTTTGCCAAACACAGGGGTGATAAACAAACGTATACACACTTTTATGAAGAAAAAGTGCGTATTTTATCATAAGTATTACAGTAAATAAAAAGGACAAAGTTACAATAAGTGTTCAAGCTGTAATCCACTCGCCTGCAAATATTTTTGAGCACGAGCCGTACATTGTTGGTGACTTCTTCCAAAGTAGCTACAGAAATTGCATGACTAGCTGTTTCAATTTCATAGCGCAGATCCTCTAGTATGCGCGGTTTCTTGCTGTACACCACGCTCTTGATGTAACAAGATAAGAAAAAGTTAAGTGCGGTTAAATCAGGTGAACGTGCAGGGTACTCAGTCGGACCCTTTGTCCGATCCAATGAACCCGTGCAACGTTATCCAGATAGGCACATATATCTGTACGGTAATGGGGAAGGGGGGAACACCCTCTACTACTCTGGGTTAACTCTGTCCACAAAACTTTCCATTTGCTGTGTACAAAATCCGACCTACGCTAGCCCTACTCCCGCTTGTTTCACGTGCACATTGTTATGTCGATTTTTGTGGTGAATGTGTTAATAAATTCAACACTGCTACATAAGAAGCTTCGCTTGTTGATGTGCGTAACCAGTCTGATATATCCATTACTATCCCATAAATTTCAAACTTATCGCGAAGGCGAGCAACGCTTGAGTGTGTTGGTGTTTCATTCCATATTGTTGACTCCAATGTCTTTTCACTCCACTGATATTCTTAAGCTTCCAATACCTTTTCAAAATGCTTTTTCGTCTCTACAAAATGAGACGTACTTATGCCACGGTTTTATTTTTCCTACTAAAACACTAGCGCCATCTGTCACAGAACTAATGTTGAATACGTCGAAACTCCAATGCCAACTCTTACAACTTAACCCTACAGCCAATGCGATTTCAAACTTGTGGCATTAACATATAACCCAATCTTAAAGTGTGTATACATTTTTTTATCACCCCTGTATATAGGTATAGGTAACTCTGCAAGAATTAAAAAACATAAATTTTTGGAATTAAAAATGCTGCATGAAAAATCAAATCGATTCTTTCGCATAAAAATTTCCCGTTAACTATATTAATTACACACTCTTTTTTAAGGGAAAACCTACATTTTTCTGCTACATACACACCATTCTTTAATTTGAAAAAAAGTCTTGTACAGATTACTTACTTTTTCAAGAAATGTGTTTTGGAATAATTTTTTAGCTTTTTGTTGAAGGTAGAAGTTCTAGGAGGGAAAAATATAAATGAAGAAACAAATTTTTAAATAACTATTGCTAACTATATGTGATATTATGGGATTTGGCTAAGAGCATTTTATTATTATGATCTAGTTTCTGGTGATTGTCCAGGCAAAATTGAAGAGCAAACATCTTGTTAAGTTTTCCCCTGGCGGCAGGGGGTATTTAAATCCTACCATAGTCTGGCAGACAATTTAACAATTAAATGGCTGAAACGCATGCAGTAAAATAAAAAATTCCTGTAACTGTACAATGGTTAGTTAAGAGCTTATTTAATCAATCAATTAATTAATAATCAATTAATTATTAAATAATTATTATCAATGAATTAATTAAGTAATAATTAATAATTTATTAATGGTAAAAGTAATTCATAAAATAATTAATCAATGGTAAAAGTAATTCATTAAATAATTAATTATTGTTAAAATAAATTAATAAACTAATAATTAAGTAATTATTAATTAATATTAATTAATTTATTATTATTATTAATTATTTATTACTTGTTGTTACAATTAATTAATTAATTATTAAAATAATAATCCTGTAACTGTGCAATTGTTAGTTAAAAGCTTAATTAATTAATTATCAAAATAAAAAAAAATCCTGTAATTATGTAATTGTTAGTTAAAAGCTTAATTAATTAATTATTGTTCATTAATTATTAGTTAATTGTTAGTTAGTTGGAGCGAACAGGGCGAACGAACCTGAATGTTGGCGCGCGTCAAAGCGTGAAAACACGCCGTTGCCAGGTAAGAGTTGGATTTGTCTCGGGGTGTTATCGCGCCTACGCCAGGGAAAGAGTTAATTAGAGGACTAAATTTATTTAGTTATGTAGAAAACACTCACAGCCCCAACATAAAACAAACAGGACAACACAAAGAAAGACATTAACACGCGTGGTCCATATGACGTTCACCAAAGCATCCACTTTGCTCACTTCAGAGATCTCAACCTGCTTTAGTTTTGTTAACCGGAAGCTGTTAGCATTATTTTATTTCAGGTAAAGGCTTTTCTGTGAATTGGTCCGAATACGTGGGCGATGCAAGGTTGTATCATCAGATCTTAAAAGCTTATCTTTGTTTTTTTGGAGGTATGGTTGTGGTTACTTCCCGTTAGGCGTTTAAAACCGGAAGTAAATTGTCACGTGAAGTCATAGAGGGCTCAAGATCATTATGAAATAAAATCCCCTAAGAGAAAGTTTAAGCGAATTATTACATATATACAATGCTTAAAAACTCATTACAATAACAACGTACGTACAAAATTAGTTCAGAAACATACATAACAACATACATAATTAGTTCAAAAATATTCTGATTATTTACAGCTACCACCATCTAAATAAATTATTTATCTTTCTTGTTAAATAAAAGATCTATAAAACTTTAAGACTTTTGTTCAGGAAAGTGGGATGCGAGTTTAAGTGTCGTCCTCGTCGCTTAATTGTACAGTAGATCGTCGTTTACCCGAACGTTTACTATCCGGAGCTTCAAATATCCGAACCAAATTCCGGATACGTTTTCGAACAGTGCAATTGCTCAACAGTTGTTTCATGTGAGGCCAAAAGTGACGGGAGACCCCAAGGTGAGGGATATTTGGGGAATTTCAGTTGTGTGATTTGGTAAACATCTGTGCGGAATATTAGGTCAGTTTGTTTCCAAATGAGGGGGTGTATACATGCTCTTTTGTCGAGTTTTGTTGATATAGAAACCTGGATGGCATGCGATGCCGAACAATGTGGATTTCAAATACTAAATGGTGACGAGATTGTGACTTCCGTGCAAGAAGACTCCGACCCTGTTGACGATGAATCGGATGAAGACTGGACAACAACAACAACGAAAGTAGCAAGGGTACATCAAATACTGACGCTTTTCTGCGTAAGAGACAGCTATGGAGTGGTACGAACAACAATCAGAGTGTTGTCCTACTTAACTACTGCTGCTCAAGAGAACCAGAGACCTTTGCAGCGAAAAAATGAAGGTGTACAATGGTACAGCGAAAAATAAGTAATTATTTTCCACAATAAAGGTAAAATTGCAACATTTAGCACCTATTTTGCCTTTGCTTCAAGCATTTTCCCCGTATGTGATGATTTTCAATATTCGTGTAGTGTCCTGTTTCATATATTGTATGGTTACATTCGGTTTTGGGTTATCC
Organism: Trichonephila clavata; assembly: GCA_019973975.1. Lineage (NCBI taxonomy): Eukaryota > Metazoa > Arthropoda > Arachnida > Araneae > Nephilidae > Trichonephila > Trichonephila clavata. Next base: position 56,404 of record BMAO01008147.1, read on the forward strand.
GAACAATCGCGTATCCGAACTGTCTCCGGTCCCAATTGATTCGGATAAACGACGTTCTACTGTAGTTGGAATTTAAAAGGTTTGCCCTCAATAATCTTCAATCAATGAATTCACCATCCATTTTGAATTTGCGAGAGTAACTTTAATTCTATGGAAAATTCTCACCTTCTTCATCAAATTAGGACTACTGCATGCCTGGTAACTTATACGCTTTGTGCCTAAAATTTACACTCTTCAACTTTTTATTATGTTTTTACGCCTAAATCATTCCTTTTTACGCATTTTTCGCCAGATTTTCACCATCTGCCAACTAAAACTCTTTCCCCTATTGCTTAGTTATTAATTTATATTCTCACAGTGATCAGGAAATATTAAATCAACGAATAAAATATAATTTTTTTTAATATTTTGCCTATCGCTATTAGCTTGATATGCCCTAACAACCATGGAAAAAAGGCACTAAAAACACCACACTAAAAAAATTGCACAATTGCTCTTAATATCTTTATATATATGTTACCTCAAAAGCAGCCCCCCCCCCTTCCATAAAAAATTTGATTTTCTTGGCTGCATTGAAGTTGATGATTTAACGAAGAAAAAGGAATCGAAGAAAAATATATACAAACAGAGAAAAAATGAGTCTTTGAAAAGGCGAAATTAGAAATTGATAATCTGTGTTAGTGCAAAATACGTAAAGGGAAAAAGGAGGGTTAAAATTGGCGCAAAACACTTTGCTCCCTTTTTTAATAAAAAATGCTTTTCTTGTTTATTTTGTAAGCAAATAGCAATAAAAATATTTCGTTATCCCCCCCCCCTTATTATTATTTTTCAGTAATTTTATATATACATATAAATATTTTTCTTTTAAAAATTTTGATAGCAATGGATTATTTATTTTCCTATAGAAATAATGTGCCACTCAAAGGTAGTGGCGTAATTGGAAATATTAGGGCCTCCCCTAAAAATCAAATTTTTCTTTTAATTCTTTATAAATTGGTTAAATACGTACTTGGCATCTGTCAGGTTTTGGGTCCCCTAGATACTTACGCCCCTGTGATACGTAGGTAGCGGGGGTGTACGTTACACCACTGCTCTCAGTAGGCATTAATTTAGAGCGGTTTTTTAGAGAAACTAATCAACAGTATAAGTAAGTTTTATTCCTGTTTTTGCATTTATGTTAAACATTTTTTTTATTTGGAAAAAGTGATCCGTATTTGGCTCTATTCTTCATCATCATGTGAAAAGAGCTGTAAAGAATATGACCCGAAACTGGAATATTTTTTCAAATAGAAAAGAACTGAAACATTAATAATATGTTATTGGTTGACTTTTTGAGAGCAGAATATTTTACCATGTCCCTCATTTTTATTTGATTGGATTCATTTTTTTTATTATAAAATATGTTTGGCATTTTTTCCTCCTATACCAAAATGCTAAAAGACGTGTCTTTACGTGTTAAAATCAGGGCTCCGAACCTTAATTTTTTTCGTTCCGGTTCAACTGATATATATATATATATATATATATATAGTTCTTTTCACACAGTTCTGGTTTTCACTTCTCTAAAAATAACGGTTTTCGGTACAGTTCCGAATAAATAATTTTTTTTTCATGTATATTCTTATTTGTACTAAAAATATAATTCTGTCATAAACAAAAATGTATTTATATGGTTGAAATGTAATGAGATGGATAATTATGGGGCGGACATTAAATTAGAAAATATTGAGAAGTTGATCACAGTAACACAAAATGACTGAAGATATATCGAACCGAAATAAACCGATATTTTTTTTCGGTTTAGTTCCGGTTTTCGTTCCGACCAAAATAACGGTTTTTTCCCCCGGTTTTCAGTTTAGTTTCGGTTCGAAGTCCTGGTTAAAATAAAATAAAATAGAAACAAATATTTATATGAAATTTTAAAGAACGCTATATTATAAACAGATATGTGGATTATAATGTCGCAAATTTTCACGAAAATTTACAAATTTTTCTGTCAGAAAATGTGTTTCGAGTTTTGCTTAGCTCCTCTTACATTTGGCGATCGCGGTCTTAATTGCCCACACACCATACACTTTTTTCCTGCCCTTGCTCTTCCCTCGCAACCTTGACCCTGAACTAACACTTGATCGACCAAATTCGACTAAAATCCCATAAGTACTAAATGTCCGAGTTAAAAAAAAAGAAAACTGGTTTTCTATTCTCTCCATCTTTTTTTACATGCAATACATATATTTGTATGGAAAAGGTATCCCACTCTGTACTATCAGTTGTACCTCGTGATCTCGCTGGAGGAACAATCGGAAAGGCTGAATCTTATCGGTCGAGTTCAGCAGCACTCTGTTATTTAAATACCTCTTGAGTTGTGACAGAATACAGCAGTCCCGTTTCACATTATCCAGTTCGCTGCGCTACTTGGAACAACTGGAAATGATTGTGACGCTTTTCTCTACGGGAGCCGTTAAAAGCGTGCCGCGTGCTGCCTGCACGCTGCTGAAAGCACAGCAACGCGTCCTGGGTAGTTGCTATTTCCAGGTTGTCAAAGGGTACTGCTATTATGCGAAAGAACCTTACAAACAGAGACCCTTCAGTTTAAAACAGCAATCGGTGATCTTACCGGTAAGTTTTCTTTTCTTTCTTTTTTAAATAAATACATACAGTGAAAGTCGCTTAACTCGACACTGAAGGGACTGAAATGTTTTTTCGTGTTAAAGGATATTGCAATAAAAAAAAAAATTAACAAAATTTTATTTTAACATATTACATTTTAAGTACATTTTATTTACATAGATATGATATTGTCTATGTAATAATCAATAAAACAAACTCAATAACTTAATGAAATTTAATATAAAATTTTCAATTTTTTGAAAAAGAAAAACATGAAAATGGTATGATAATGAAAAACGATGTAATTATGAAAAATATGATATTTTTCTTCTCATTGTCTTTTTTAGCATCGAATTGAATCAAGTCGTCCATTTTGTGAATCATTTCGTCATTGGAATTTGCGTCTAAATAACTGTGCATCCTTTTCATAGTGTTCCTCATTTTAGATGTCTTGGGGATAGGAGCTGCGTTATTCATTTCATCTTCGTCGTCGGAATCAGCATCAAAATCTTTTGAGCTCTGAATAAACTCCAAAATGATTTGCGCCACAGGCTATTCCGAGGGTATTTCAAAGCCAAGTTAGCGTCCTTTCTATGAAATATGTGAAACCAACTCTCTCTCATTTCACGCCTCTCTCAATTCACACTCCTCTTAAATTTCACTTACGCGGCTGGTGTTTTCTGTATCAGAAGAAAAATATTTTTGTGTTAAGTGATTTTTGTTTCATGTCAAAAGAAAAAGCATGCATGAAAATGCATAGCAGTTGTAGGGACAGTTGTATTATTTCATATTAACCGATATTTTGTCTTTAGCAGTTTTGCGTTTAATGTACTTCATTGTAGTTAGGAGTGAGTTCTTTAAGTTAGGGTTGCTCTAAAAGAGACTAACGGATTCTGTTGGGTGTAATACAGAGCTTGAGAGCTAAATTTGGGTTAGATAGATAATAAAAGATTATTATTAATTCCGTACTCAGAAGCACCTAAGCACGAGGACCATTGGCGATATATTTCGAAATTCTAACTCATGATCAAGTTAAGACGACATCTGAGCAAAAGTTTCACTCTCCAAACTTCCACACCTTTTCAATATAAGGATTTTGAGACTCGCAGATTATTTAAAGAGCATCAGCTCTTCTAGACGGGGGTTCATCAGTGGCGTCAGAGCTCGAAGCTATAGTCTGACAAAATTAATGCCGCCCACGAGTTCGTGACTATGTTACCCTTGGTAATTAAGACCACACTAAGCTTGGACTATGAAGCTTCAAGAGAATACTAAAAAGGTGTTTGCCTTTAAGTACGAGGTTTTCGGGAAAATCTAATACTGAAATTAAAATTTTAAAGTCAGTGGCGTAACGGAGAACCTTTGGGCCTCCCTGCAAAGTCAGGTTTCGGGCCCCAAGTTGGATTTTACAAAGGGAGGGCACTTGCCTTTAAGTACGAGGTTTTCGGGAAAATCTAATACTGAAATTAAAATTTTAAAGTCAGTGGCGTAACGGAGAACCTTTGGCCTCCTGCAAAGTCAGGTTTCGGGCCCAAGTTGGATTTTACAAAGGGAGGGCACTTGCTTTAAGTACGAGTTTTCGGGAAAATCTAATACTGAAATTAAAATTTTAAAGTCAGTGAACGAAACATTTGGGCTCCTGAAAGTCAGGTTTCGGCCCAAGTTGGATTTTACAAAGGGAGGGCACTTGCCTTTAAGTACGAGGTTTTCGGGAAAATCTAATACTGAAATTAAAATTTTAAAGTCAGTGGCGTAAAGGAGAACATTTGGGCCTCCCTGCAATGTCAGGTTTCGGGCCCCAAGTTGGATTTTACAAAGGGCACTTGGCGGCAGTCAGGCTTTGGACCCCCGATGCGGGGGTTGGACAGGCGATGCGGGGGTGTACGTTACGCCACTGTTTAAAGTATAGGTGGACCTCTATTTAACGAAGTCGAAAATCCCGAAAAAGAAGCTCGTTAAAAGGAAAATTCATTAAATATTCCTCTTTTAATATACTTTAGAGACCACATAAAAC
>BMAO01008148.1:0-90783 GCA_019973975.1 Trichonephila clavata
CATACCTTACAAAAGATAGTATCATTTTTTAAGAAACTGTTATTTAACTCCTTTTTTTAAAAAAAATAATATTGTGCAGATATAATGCTTGACATGATTTTTTTTTTCGTAAAAGTTTATGTACATCACGTACTGTTCCATAACGTACATAAAGTTCATTAACAATTTTTGTAGTTTTTTCTTTTTTTTTATATTGGCTTATACTTAAGATTGTAGAATGTTCGAAGAACTGTTGTATATCAGTTGATTTTTTTTTCCAATGATACTCTACAGCTATGAAAAAATAAAATATCGTGTACATAAAATAAAAAAATTCTCAAAAATGAAAAAAAAAACAACTCCCCCCCCCCTTCTTTTTTGTGATCTGAAGTAAATTTCAAATGCTTTACGATATGAGTAGGGTATTCCAGAGTAATACATTTCTCAAAAAGTAAGAATAATTTTAACACAAATGTGTGTATTTCAGTAACCAAATGTTCAGTGAATAATCTGGTTACGATAAATTTGAATTTTTAAATCTTTGTAGGATACAAGACATACACAGAGTTAAATTCAGAATATGATGAATTGTGCAAATATAAATCACATCACAAACGTTGTACAAAAAGGTAAATGAAATTTTCAACAAAGAATAATTCTACAAAATTAAGACAAAAAATTTCATATTAACCAGCCTTTCTATCATGTACACATGCTGTAAACATTAATTTACAATCAACTTTTGTTTCCTAATTTATTAAGCAAATCGTTCTGTTTTTGAAAGCTAGTTTTCTGTAGTATCACTTGAATCAAAATATTTTACTGCATTTATTTTCATTATTTTTTTATAAAGAAAAATTTAGAGAATTTATAAAGTAAAGTGAATTCTAGACTGGAAATCGGTATATTTTCAAGAAAGAACCAGTTGTTAGTGAAACAAGATATCGAAAGTATCAGACACCTACTTGATATGAGCTTCCAGGAAAAAGGTCCCCCATCCCAGCAACAGTCGCGTTAAGTCTGTCATGCTCCAATTAATATTTTTTTATATTATTTAAATCAATTTTACACACAGGCATTAACATTTCTCATTTCTTCAAAAATCAAGAAATATTATAGATATTATTTTTTTATTTATTTTTATTTCTATAGCTCAGTGCAAAAGTGCCACCAGTGACAAAATATCAATGCTAGGAATTAAACTTTTGAAGTTCGTGAAAAAACCCTCAATACCAGTACTACTTTTTGGAATTTCCTCTCTCTCTGTGCTTACACTAATAATTAAACTTCATAAAACTGTTCTTCCATAGAAAAGTGTGTTTTTGGAAGATGTATTCAAGCAAAGAAAACAAGTATTGATGCATATTAATCAACATAAAAGTACTATAAAAGTCCATTGAAATATATATATATATATATACTAGCTGTTACCCGCCCGCTTCGCGCGCTGGGAATTTCATGATGTTTTATAAATTTTTACTGCTTATATATAGGTATAAATTATTGATATCAAAGTCCTGGATTAAGAATTCGATTGTATTGAAAAATATACTTATACCTGTAACTGTCGCCTGTTGATAAAAAAAGGGGCAGAACTCATCTAATTTGTGTTTTCTAAAAATCTCTAAAATTGAAGTATAGAATGATGTTTGCTCTTTCGTAACCCAAAAACCAAGTGGATTCCTGCAAAACCAATTTTCGGTGGATCTCTACTCCGTAAATTGAACATGCAAGCCAAATTTCAAGTCTAAATCTAACAGAAAAAAAAAACAAAAGTTTTACTATCAATATCCCCATAATCCCGTTGAGAGCCGTTTTCCAAAATAACCGCTCTTAGCGGATTTCAACTCAACAAAAGAAAAATGCAAACCAAATTTCATTATTATAGTCCTTGTAGCTCGAAAAAAGTAATTTTTTTTGTCAATACGTCCCAGTAACCCCCTGCACCCCCCCCCCGGAACTTGATTTGCTTAAAATACATGAGGGCTCTATCTTGGGTGAATTCTATCAAGTAAAAATATGGGAATATTTTAAATATATACAAAGCTACAATTTTTGCTTACTGTCTTCTCTTTCTTGGCGTTGTTTGCGGTTAAACGCACCCCACTTGGTTTCTTTCTTTTTTTTAATCTATAATTTTAGTTTCATAATTTATCTAATAGGATTTGTATGTTCTCGAGTATTTACTGACGTTAAAAGGATGTAGAAACGAAATGCTACGCTATAAAACGTCGTTGGAGAATCCCTAGCTATTAATTTATTCCGGAGGATCGAACTCACATCCAACAGATGGCTTAGAGCTACAAAATGGTCCACCGAGATAGACAGGAAATGATACAAAAATATGCATAAACAAGAAAATTTAATACAATATTATTATAATTATTTAAAAAAAAACATATCTGCAAAAGAGCAGAGGAGGGAGACAAAATTACATCAGTAAAATTACATCATACGGGAAGATTGCGAAATATTGAAACAGGAAACTAGCTTATTATGAATCATATTGTTACTAAAAATGGAATTTAACTAGGAAGGAATTGCTTCTTGTGTAGGTTTTTAAGATGTAATAATAAGTATGGTAAGATTTTTCATGGAACTTGAGGTTTATTTTCAAATAACAGTCTGTAAAAAAAAAATGAAAATATTGAAAATAACAAGAACTTTTCAATAAGTAAAGTTCGCAACACTGAACAAACAACGAAAATAATTTAGGTGAAATCCCTACAAATTTGAAATTACTTTCAACTGAATTGCGACGATTACAGTTATGTAGCAACATTTTATATTTATATCTTAAATTTGGAAGAAATCGCAAATTCGGCTGCCCTTGTGTATAGATATCCTGCTTAGAATCTAAAGGAATTCATGATACCAAAAAGAGTGTTGTAGGAAGCGATAAAGCAGTGCTTCTCAAACTTTCAATATTTGCGACCTAATTTTCAGTCATAATTTTCATCGCGCCCCACTTCTTACAATAACAATGGACTGAATACAATTATAATGTACTTTGATGGTAAAACTGCGATGCAATACAACTTTAATTATAAACGCACTAATTAGATAAATATTAAGTTTTGTAAATAAATTTTGTATATGACAAGCCCAAGAGAGTCACTGTATTAATTACTGAACTTGTTTTCAATTGAATATTGAAAAATTAATTAACAAATACTTTGTGCAGAACTGATACATTTATAAGTAGTGCGTATCATATCAGTTTGAATGTGTATATATTTTTTTATGTAAGAATGTATTTTACCTTGTAATTATTTTAAATTGTAAATTCTTTTATCAAATTGATAATTATTTTAAATCTTTTGTTTTCGATTCTTCGCAATACGTTCGCGCCCCCAATTAGGGTTATCAATTAGGGTAGGGCGCGCCACACAGTTTGAGAAACGCTGCGATAAAGATTTTATTTCGAGTTTTGAGAACAATTTAATAACAGTATACATGAAGCAAAATATGACTTGGAGAAGAAAAACCAAGCGATTTACATAATTTGAAAAATGTATATATATTATCATTGAAAACAAAAAGCAAACAAAACAACGATGTTGAGCTACAACATCTCAGTATATAATGAATAAAAATTTATGCCGATACAAATCATTCCCAATTTCTGTTGTTACATGTTACAAATTCTTAGATTTTGAACAAAAAAAAAACAACTTTGCGGGCCATTTCAGAGAACTGTTCTGAGTACCAAACGTTGCCGAAGCCTGATTTAACATGCACCAGTCTCCCTTCCCCATCGCCATTTTTAAGTAAAAGTTATTTTATTTTCTCTCTGTTCTCATTTAATTTTTCTTCTTATAAATATTTTACATGATGTCAAGCAAGACTGTACAAATGAATATGAATTATGAACACATGTGACACGCTTGTCATTTACTCTTATTGCTAAAAATTCGAACTCTTTCATAAGTAATTATGCAATAAGACAACATTTCACTTTTGTTAAGAAAGAAGAATAATAAAAAACAAGATATTATATTCTATGTTTTGTAATGTAATTCGTTATATTTCAATAATTTAGTGAAAAATAACAAAATTTTTATTTTTTATCTGAAAGACCGATTCAAAATTTTTTTAAAAAGCCAAATTTATTTGGTACATTATATACATGACTAAATTACTATTGTAAAAATAAAAATAATTTAAACACTCACCTTTCTTCATTGAAACTTTTCAACTCCTCATTACCACCACCGCCTTTTCTTCCATCCATGAAAACCTGAACGTTAAAAGTACGCCATCTACCGGCGATAAAAGAAGTATTCTGGTAACCTTTCAGTACACTTATGAAGGTTGCTTTTAACCAGTTCTGTAAAACAGTTTATCTGTCGTAGTGATGCTTCAAGCAGAAAAAGCAACGTATTTTCACAAGATGGGAAACATTCATGATAAGATTATTTTAATTATTATCTCCTTCCGTTCTGATGCAGCCAAAGAGCGGATAATTTTTTTATAAAAATTATTTAACCCGGAAGAGGTCACGCGGTGCACAGTGTCACCCCAGGCTCACGAATTCTTTAGTTCTGGGGAAAACTGTTTGTTTATTACCAATGAGCTTGTCAGTATTCTCCCATATGGCACCTTTTCATAGGAATTAAAATGTATTTGCCACATACTTCCCTATTTTTCGGGACTGGCAAACATTTTCTTACAATCTTGAGGTACTTGGGGCTACTGAGTTCGTCACGTGACCACTTTTGTTCCAAAATATTTTCTATGCCCAGGTTCAGTGGTGCCCATAAGGGGTGAGTCCAAAGGTTCGGAACACCTCCCCCCTCCCATAGGCTTTGAGTTTTTTTTTTTATTGATGATAATCCTATGTGTATAGTACGTAACGTTTAATTAAGCATTTATAATTAACAATTTATTTGATTAATTAATGTTAATTATTAATTCAGTAATTTATTGTATACTGTTCTTTTTTTGTTCCCAAAATTGACAAAATCAAAAGAATATGTTTGGCGGCGTATTGAGGTATGATACGAGAATGATGAACTTTCGACCCTGGACCCTTCCCCCCCTTGAAAATTTTTTGTACGCACCCCTGAACAGGTTATATTTTCCCCTGTGAACAACTTAGTGGTTTTTACTGCTGTGTTGTACGACTCATTATGTGGTTTAAGAATACAAATGAACAGAATATAAATAAAGTAGGTGACAGGATGGGTCTCGACGAGTGGAACAGTTGGTTCAAATCTCAAGTCCAAGACTCAAACAGGAGCCAAGATATTGTGAATTTAAACACATTTAAAAAGTTTAAAGCAATTAAAACTATGGAAGAAATAGCCCTATGAGTATGAAAATATAATAACTGGAAGAGCAGATAGAGGGATCGAATGAGCCAGGTCCAAATGGACTGTGAGGCTCGGGTGCCGAGATATTCGCCAAAAAAGCTTTAGAGGGGGGGGGGAATGCCTTCCAACAGATATGTTTTATAACAATAGTTTTTACGATCCCCCAAATATCAGTCCCCTAGCACCAAAAAAGTGGCATGTAAGAAAATTTCCTTCCCCATAGGAACAACATGGAGGACTGATATTTTAGTGTGCAAGCCCTCCTCTATCCCAACCACAAGCACATAGATATCAAATACATGTGGGGGGCACGTGAATTCGATCGACACCCATATAGCCAAGATCCTTCAGTAACTTCCAAAGTTATTAGACAACGGTGTGCGCGCGCATTGGTGTCGTCACATCCGTGTCGGGACATCCATGATGGTGTGCGCGCGCATCGAAAAAATTCACTCGCATCCTTTTTCCCTAACGTCCCAAAAGAAGTAGATCTTCAAAAACAGAAATTTTCATCTGCGATCTCTATTGGATGAAACTGAAAATTCGAAAAAAGAAATTGATCAAGCAAAGGAAGAACCAGATGGAATAATTGATATTAATCACGATAGCGAAATTAAATTTGAGAAAAGCGATGAACATGAAACATTCGAGTCGAAAGGAAGATTTTCAAATTCTACTTAAAGAACTCCACCAAAAAATATATGAAGCCGAAAGTGCACCCTGTCAAAAAGACACAAGCAAGAAAAGTTAAGCATGTTATTTGTCGAACATCTAAGAACAATAAAATTACAATAACTTGAACAAAATATGAAAGTTTTGCCTACAAATATCATTCCTGTAATGTTAGCGTAAAGTGTCGGTGACTTGTTCCCTTTATTAAAGTCACGCACATTTGATACTTTTTAGTTCAGTTTGATTTAATTTTTTCTCAAATAATCAAAAAAAAAAAAAAAAAAATTGAAAAGTCCATAACAGTAGGTAAGTATGTTTTCCCTCAATTAAACTGTTCACTATATTTACAATTTTTATCGTGTATAGTAAAAAAAAAGGATTGGGACCATTAACATTAGTATAGAATCCGCGCCTTCTCCCGGGTTAAAACAGTTTTTGAATTATCATAAAAACCTAAAAGTGACACTAAACTTATTTTTTTTTTCAAATACTAATTTATCGATAATAACTGTATACAGGATTATTCATAATTCCCTCCAAGGTTTCAGAGAGCTATAGTAAAAGAACTAGGACGAAACAATAGAGTAAAAAAGAACATATGAAAGAATACAGAAGAATTCAAATTTTAGTTACATGTTTTACAGATGTTCTATATGTGAACCCTTGGTCACACGGCATACTTCAATGCGACAGTCCAGTTCCTGCCCTACTCAACTCAACATGGCACTATCAACGTTATTGGCATCACGTGTCATCCTTTCATGCAGTTCTGCTGCATTACGTGGCAAAGAAGGTACGAAAAAGACCAAGTTTTCAGATAACATGGATAAAAGTAAAGAATAACAAGCTCTGTCAATAACGTTGATAGTACTATGTTGAGCTGAGTGAGGCATGAATTGGCCTATCACGCGTTTGGCCGAATGTTCACATATAGAACCAGGGATGTCTTAAGACTTCTTGCGGCCCTAGGTCCCTAAGCAGATGTAGACCCTGGGGCTCTTCACAAATATGGGCCCCACCTATGACCCTCAAAAGTAGACTGTACACAGCATACTCGTACAAACAATAACCCGAAACAAATAAATGTACATGATTTACAATCGCACAAAACTGATGTGACCGGCTGCTACCTTTTGAATGAATAAGTAATTATGATGTGGGTGGTAGGCCTATACTTGGTGAGTGGGTGAATATTAACGTAGCACTGTTTAGCCATAGACACGAGGGCTTTTGGTGACGGACCTCGTAATTTTGAACCATAAGTGACGAGGATGGCACCTGAGCTGGCACCGCCCTCTCCTAACTACCACACCACACCAACGGGAGGACGTTTGAGCTCTCGACAGATTTAGCGTGCATCGCTTCCCTACACGGCGGGTCTTTAGCGGTACTGGACTCGAACTCATGACATGCCTGCCATGATCCGATACTTTGCTTACTTGGCTACCGCGGCCATTAGGCCGAAACATGGACGATGGTCATCACATGTAGCCAGTTGATATATCGTCTGAAATTCCCAGTTTTTCGGGAAATACAATTGGAAATAACATTTGACCGTTGAAATTATTCAAATCAAGATCTTATTAAGACTGAGTCGAGAACGAGACGAGTCTCCCAATGTGACCGAGCCCCTGGGCCTAATTGGCCCATACCTTAAGACGTCCCTGTTTAGAACACCTGTAAAATATGTAAATAAAACTTGAATTGTTTCTGTATAGTTTCAAATGTTTTTTTTTTTGCTGTATTCGTCCAATTTTTTTTTTTTTTTTTTTTACTACAGAGCTCTGAAGCCTTGAAGAGAATTATAAATAACCCAGAACTACACAGTTGAATACAAGAAGAGAGCCACGAAAAGGGTTTGAAGTAATCATATCCCGTTTTCACCGCATTCTTCAGATAACCTACTGATAGAGCTTTAGACAAACATACTAAAGTATTTGGTGATCCTCACTAAAGTTCTAAGCTAATTTTTGTGGGTCTTTAAAAGGGCGTGAATCTTAAGTAAAAAACTTTTAAAAAAAACATTGATCGAAACATAGAACACTCCCTAAAATTCCGTGTAAGTGAGTGCTAAATAACGTCGCACTAAAAAGCAACACGCGAGCTATTGGCGACGGACCTCGTCATTCTGAACCATGGTCAAGGGACGAGAACGACATCTGAGATGTCTCACCCTCTCCGAACTACCTTCACCACGCCAACGAGAGCACTTTCAGCTGTGACAGATTTAGCGCGCATCGGCCGCTCTACATGGCGGTTTTTCAGTTATTCTAGGGCTCGAATACACGACACGCCGACCAGGTCCGTGACCATGACCATTAGACTACCACGGCCACATCTAAAAGTTCTCTAGTACGGGTCGATTCTAATTAATCTCTCCTTATTTGATTAGATTTTAATTTACGTCACTCTGAAACAACACGAGAGCTATTGGCAATGGACCTCGTAATTCTGAAACGTGGTCAAGTGACGAGGACAACGCCTGAGCTGGCACTCCATCTCTGAACTTCTACAATACAGTAACTGAAGGATTTTGAACACCATCACCTCTGCACGGTGGGTCTTCAGCGACACTAGATTTCAAACCCACGACTCGACAGGGCTGGCCACACGAGTTCGTGACCATGAACATTAGGCTACTGTTGTGGCCTTGGTTCCGAACATATAAACATTTTAATTTCTAAATTCGTTTCTAATATTGTGTAAATATATCGATTATCGATAATATACAGTTAACAAATCATAACCAGACAAAAAAATAGGTTAATAGAAAGTAATATTTTTTAAAAAATGAAATAGAATTTATTTACATAAATATTAAACTCCCTACTCTCGAGTTTCAAACTAAAGGAACACAGTATGATTCAAATGACAAATATCGGTAAAAAAATCAAATCTACTTTCTTACTTATATACTTTTCTATAGTCTCAAAAAATTTGAAGGCACTAAACTTAAAAAAAGTAGAATTATGATAGATTTACGTACGTTTTTATTCACTTCCCTTGGAAAATCAAAACTTTAAACTTACTTATCTAAGAAAGATAAAATAACGAGTTTGTCTTAATTTAAAATGCTACGGTTTTTTTTCCTATTGTGCCTAATGCTCTGAATTTTTTTATCTATTGCTAATAGTGCATGTAACAAAAGTTGGTATTCATTTTTGAATCGAAGCAATACTTATTTTTTTAAAAATAACTTAACTCAGAATTTATAAATTGTTTAAAGGAATTTTCAATAAAAAGAAGTATTGTACGAATACCAATTATGTTACCGCAAAACCCATACCAACTTTTGTTATATATGGTTTGACATACTTTTAAATCAAATTTCGTGCATGAACGTAATTTTTTGTAGGAGGAGTAGCATTTTAAAATCACCAAAAATTTTAAGTTTTTTCCTTAAGAAATTAAATGGCGAGCTGTTTATGAAATTCTGAGCACAAAATCTGTTTTACATAGTGTACACACATAAGAGGCAACCAAAATTTTTTTTGAAAATCCTTAAATTAAAAATATTTGCTTAAATCGTACCATGTCCTCTTAAATCTAAAATTTGGTTCTATTGCTACAAACTACGAGCTCATTTTCCAATCTTCTCACAAAAAGCATCTTAAAAATCTCGAATATTCCACGGTGTCCTGTCGAGTTTTGACCATGGTCAATAGCAAAATCAGCCTAGTTGTTTGCATTTCCAATCGATGATTCATAGCAAACACGAATAAGAGAGGGATGTCGATCCGCTAGCACATGACAGGAAGTGGAATTTGCTTATCGAGATGCTGCAGACAATATCAGGAGTAAACTGCATTCCTTTCAAAGGTGGCCGGTCTCACCCGGGAAGGCAAAAGAGAAGAACCAGAAGGTTCTCTCCGCCGCCGACCCGATAAATCAATCATTGTCACTGCGGCGAGACAATCGCTACGGCGGGGCTCTCGCACTGTGAACAAGAGTCGCTTCTTTAAAAAATAAAGAACAAAAATAAACAAATCCCTCCATATATTAACAAAAATGGGCAAATTAACAACAAAGTCAACTCAATAATTCCTGATAAGAGATTATTATCTCGACTGAGAACGAGTGCTCTGTAAAATGTTCAATACCTCAAGAGGAAATTCAACTGCACAGAAGGATGTGGTTGAAACAGTATCGAAGTGGTCTTCAAACCTTGTCGACGCACGGAACCCTTTAAACCTGGGGCGGGCAAACTTTTCCAGGGTAAGGGCTACTTCTAACTTTTTCAAAAAGTTGCGGTCAATCCAGTGGCGTAAGTGTAATACGCTAAGAGAAAGGTCTACAATATTTATTGTAACTTAATAAAATAAATATAGAATATGTACTTACCTACGTAAATACAATAAAGAACTCTTTTAATTCCGCGTTTAAGGTATGGAACTACGTTTGGAACTGTGTTTTTTTTGTTGTTAAAATTTCTCCACTTTGATGTATTAAAATATAGATAAATCCAGTTCTAAGTTATATGTTTAAAAAATCCTTGTTCACAGGCTCTGTAAAGTGGTTTGAGCTATATACAAACAAAATATTATTATTATAGAAGAACTTTTCTTCAAAGGAGAATGTTTTGAAAATAGGTAATTCTATGTTCGTTATTAGCCAAAGTATTGCATTTAAATAATTTTTTATTGTACTAATATTCTGAAAACAATTTTGGACGTGTATTCTAATCTAAGTGACACTAAATATTAAACAAATGTTCGTTCGAACACTTTTGAAAAATCACGGTACCGGACGTTCTCAGATACCTTAAAACAAAACGCAAGATATAAACATAATAATGGCCACAAATATAATAATTTAAAATGATCTATTTATTATTAAACAATTCAAAATACATTAATTTTTTTTTTATCTAAATTTAGTTCTCGTAATTATAATCAGTAGAAGAATAAGTCTTCATACCGTCAGCCAATCTTGAATATTTCGGTATATAATTACTATCTGCTAATTTTTAGGCGATCACCCCACAGTGTCTTGGCGGTCCACCGGTCGATCGCGATCAATTTAATGACCACAGCTGCTTTAAACTGTAAGGTGTTTCCATGGAGCCCTATCTAAATCTTAGAATACATCAATAATATTTAAAACAGATGTGTAATATTTAAAATAGATGTGTTCTATATATAAAAAGTTCTTTAAGTTATGACAAATATATCTATATACTCGTATATAAAGGAGAAAAGCGACTCACTGACTGACTAATCACGAAATCTCTGGAACTATTCAACCCACAGACTTGAAATTTGGTAGACATGTTCCTTTGATAGAGTAGACATCAGCTAAGAAAGGATTTTCCGAAATTCGAAACGAAGGGCTTAAGGGCTTTAATAATAATTGTTTCCATGTTTAAACTACTTGGTGTACAATCTTGAAATTGGGTAAGCGGATTCCTTTCAGAGAGTAGAGATCCGCTACAAAATGAGTTTGCTGAAAATCGACCCCCAAGTGGCGTTGCAGGGGCTTAGGGGCGTTATAGATAATTATTTCCATTTTTAAACTATTTGACGCACTGTCTTTAAATTTGATATATAGATTCCTTTCGTAGAATAATGATCAGTTACAAAACGGGTTTTGTGAAAACAGACTTCTAAGTGGCGTTGCGGGGGATTAAGGGGCGTAATAGATAAATATATCCGTTTTTAAACTACTTCACCTACCTGCTTGAAAATTGGTAGGCAAGTTTCTTTCCTGGAGTAAATATCCGCTACAAAATGGGTTTTGGGAAAATTGACCCCCAAGGGGTGTTGCGGGTTAGGCGGGGGTAAGGGGCGTTATAAATTCCTATTTTTAAGTTATTAGACGTACAGTCTTGAAACTTTGTAAGCAGATTCCTCTCATAGGGTAGAGATACGCTAAAATGGGTTTCGTGAAAATTGCCCCCAAGTGGCGTTGAGGGGACTTAAGGGGCGTTATAGATAATTATTTCCATTTTTAAACTATTAGACGCACAGTCTTTATATTTGATAAAGAGATTTCTTTCATAGAGTAGAGATCAGCTATAAGAAGGTTTTGTGAAAACACCTCTAAGTGGCGTTGCAGGGGAATAAGTGGCGTAAGAGATAAATATTTTCGTTTTTAAACTATTTGACCTACCTGCTTGAAAATTGGTAGGAATGTTTCTTTCATGGAGTAAATATCCGCTACAAAACGGGTTTGGAGAAAATTGACCCCCAAGGGGTGTTGCGGGGGGTTAAGGGCAGATATAAATAATTATTTCTTTTTTTAAACTATTAGACTCACAGTCTTGAAATTTGGTTAGCAGATTCCTCTCATAGGATAGAAATACACTGCAAAATGTGTTTTGTGAAAATCGAACCCTAGGTGGTGTTGCGGGGGTTCAAGGGGCGTTATTGATAATTTTTTTGCATTTTTAATTAATTGGACGCACAGTCTTCAAATTTTGCTAAGCAGATTCCTTTCATAGAGTGCAATTCCCCTACAAAATGGGTTTTGTGAAAACAGACCCAGAAGTGGCGTTGCGGGGGCTCAAGTGGCGTTATAGACAATTATCCCCATTTTTAAACTGTTAGACGTACAGTCTTGAAATTTGAAAAGCAGATTCCTTTCGTAAAGTAGAGAACCGCTACAAAATGGGTTTCGCGAATATCAACTACCAAGTTTAATTTCGGGAGATTAAGAGGCGTAATCGATAAATATTTCCATTTTTAAACTACTTGATCATCCTGCTTGAAAATTGGTAGGCATGTTCCTTTCATGAAATAGAGTTCCTCTAACAAAGAGTAAAATGAAAATTGACCCAAAGATGTTTGCGAGGGGTCAAGAGGAGTTACAGAAAAAAATTCCTGTTTTTAATTGTTAGACCCATATACTTGAAATTTGTTAAGCATGTTTCTTTTATTGAATAGGGATCCACTAAGAATAAATTTTAAGCATATCAAGAGTTCTGGGGGGTTGCAGAAGGTTACTTTGACGTATTGACAAAAAAAATTACTTTTTTCGAGCTACAAGGACTATAATAATGAAATTTGGTTTGCATTTTTCTTTTGTTGAATTGTAATCCGCTAAGAGCAGTAATTTTGGAAAACGGCTCTCAACGGGATTACGGGGATATTTATAGTAAAACTTTTGCTTTTTTCTGTTAGATTTAGACTTGAAATTTGGCTTGCATGTTCAATTTACGGAGTAGAGATCCACCGAAAATTGGTTTTGCGGGAATCCACTTGGTTTTTGAAATACGAAAGAGCAAACATCATTCTACGCTTCAATTTTAGAGATTTTTAGAAAATACAAATTAGATGAGTTCTGCCCTTTTTTTTTTATCAACAGGTGACAGTTACAGGTATAAGTATATTTTTCAATTGAATCGAATTCTTAATGCAAGGATTTAGATATCAATAATTTATACATATATATAAGCAGTAAAAATTTATAAAACATCATGAAATACCCAGCGAAGCGGGCGGGTAACAGCTAGTATATATATATATATGTAAAGAAAAGTACTATATTTTTTAACATAATACTAATGCAATTTACTCATTAATAGAATTAATTCATGCTTGAAAGAATATAACACAAATCTTCCAGCACAACCCCCACCTTATAATAGTCAATTATTTACCGATATTTCATTTGAAAACAAAATCGAAACGAAGCCTTATTGTTTTGTTGCCTTTTCTTAGCACTCAGTGCTGGGACATTATATAGCTATCTAAACTGTTGGTAAATTCAAATTCATGCACACACGTACCCTAATTTTTGGCTGATATTCATCCATAAAATCAGTGTTAAATTTTAGTTATCTCGTGCTTTTTGTCTTGTCTTCTCAAATAATTATCAAACTGGGTTTTAGCCAAACCTTTTGATTTACAATATAGTTCTCAGAAATTTTATTTCTATTGCATGTGTAACGTGAGAAGGATTGAGATACAAGGGGACCAGCTCCATCAGAGGGTACTGGATTTATTACGTAACTGAGATCAACTATGTTAGGAGTTTCGTTTGGGGGTTACTTTACTACCCAACAGTCCTTCTGTTCTAGAACTGGCCTTCGATCCCTATGCAAAAGATGGTGCTTCGAACGACACCTCTATTTACATTTACATTGGCTTACAAAAGAAAGTGTCATTTTCAAAAAAAAGATTGGGATGCATTTTTACACAAATGGGAATACATACTTTTAGAATTCAAAACAATTTCTTTTTTTACCTTTGTTTGATAAAAAGGAGATTTTGTCTTGACATTACGGTAATTAGCTTTTTGTAAATCTTCAAGAAACTTATATCTATTTTGTATAAATTTCATTTAGATGGATCAGAAGATGCCTAAGTCATTTTGTACTCTTTACGAGTTACTTTTTATATCCAGTTTTTGCAAAATAATATTAATTAATACATTCTCACCATAATTATTTATTTCTATATTCATAAACTTCAAAGTTCTAACGCGTTTCAAATATGCTACGTCCTTTCAAATACGTCGCGTTCTACGTCTTCTCTACTTTCAGTAGATTCAAATGAATATTTTCTAAAGACATAATTCTTATGAACTATTAACAATTCTTTTGTTTGGAACTACCAACAAGAGAAGATTGCAAATAAAAAAAAGAGCTGTTTTTTTTTTTTAGAATTCTATAACAGTTCATTACATATAACAATACTATAGAATGTAATTTAAAATTATTCCAGTTTTCATAGTTATCATGAAATTTTGGTAAAGATATTTCAGGAAACTTAAAGTATAATTTCTGATATTAACTTGAAAATTACCTTTGCTATTTATTAAGTTGATCTGATAGTTTTAATTTGCAAAGATGCTAAAATTTTATTGTATCTTACCTTGTGCTTCTGAAGTTCTTCATTGATTACATCCAATTTGCTCTTGCAACTAGTTTGATCATCGCATATATTACTTGATAATATTCAATTTTTAGGTCACAAAGCTTAACTTGGAAGTAAAATTGTAAACTTTATTTCTGATATCAAATTTTTACCGTTCATTTGTTTCCTCGGGAATTATTTTCGAAAGTTTTATTTGAGATTTTAAACAGCTCCAACATCTGTTCAAAGAAATTATACCGATTGTGAAAGCACAAGTAATCTACCAAACCTCACAAATTATCCAAAAGGAATAAACAGAAAATGATAATTAATATGACATTGTAAAGAAAAACATGAAACGTTGAGTTTGTAACATTGTTTTTTTCCAATAAGGGGCAGCAATGTTGTAATCAACATATTTTTGAAATTGTCAACGGACTTGGAAATGGGGTTGAAACAGGGAGAAGACTTTTTGTGTGCTCTCGTTTGCAAAAAGTCTATCAATAATCACGGTTCAGCATGAATTTTGGCAAAAGTACCATAGAAATGCACCAACATCTAAGAGAATAAGAAGATGGTATAAACTTTTCCAAGAAACTGGATGCCGGTGTTAAGTCAAAAGTCCAGGGTGACTAGGTTGTTTGTCAGAAATGTTGAAAGAGTGCGAGAGGGACTTATACAGAGTCCAAAGAAATCAATGGTTTGTACTAATGAACTTATGTTACCTCAGTCTACCATATGGAAAATATTGAGAAAAAATGCATTTTAAGCCCTGCAAATTGAAAACCGTTCAAGCATTGAACCCAAGTGACGAATTGCAGCATTTAAATTACTGCCTTTACATGGATGAAACTATGCAAAGCAATCATTTTTTCAATCAACTCGTATTTATTTTACATTAAAAAACGTTACGAACGAAAAAATTTCATATTTTTCTTTACAATAACATATTAATTACCATTTTCTGTTTAATCATCTGGGAATTATTAAATTTTATAATCGGGTCATTCATTTCTGATAACCCTGCATATTCAGGTACCATAAATATATATATATATTTAAGACACTTGTTTGGGACAGCAAAGTTAAATTTGGTTGTTGCACTTTTAAAG
Source organism: Trichonephila clavata (assembly GCA_019973975.1). Lineage (NCBI taxonomy): Eukaryota > Metazoa > Arthropoda > Arachnida > Araneae > Nephilidae > Trichonephila > Trichonephila clavata. Next base: position 15,874 of record BMAO01008148.1, read on the forward strand.
GTCATAATCATTCCTCTACTCACTCACCGGAAATTGCACGAGTATTATGGTATTAAATTTTAAAAATAAAATAGGTGTGAATTTTCCAGAATTGTAATGATTTTCTGCCAAATTCGTGGAGTATATCTTTTCAAAATGTTGGTAACAGATGATTTGTACAAATTATGTAAGAAATAATTAAACTACTGTGGAAAATATCTGAAAGATCAATCAGAAACAAGTTGAAATGCAAATGCTCACCATCACATTATATATAAAAATGTTGATTATCGATTTCAACTAAAGAGCTGTTATATTTGATCATCAGTCAGCAACTGTAAAACACACACTTGTGTTGATTTAGTACACTCCAAATAGAAATAAGAAAAAATAATAGAATTTTAACTTCACAAAAATTCAGCATATGACAAATTCTAATATATGCTGTTCTCTTGATTTCAATTTAAAATGAATATATAGAAACACAAAATTTTCTCTATTCTATATAAACAATTTACAAAAGGTAAAAAATAAAACATTGAATTAAATTTTTAGAAAAAATACAAATGAAAAGTTATTGCAGTTTACAATTTCTGTAGATTGAAACGTGAAAAAACATACCTTAAAAGTATAAATTAACCGCTTAACAGTTTCGTTTTTCTGCCATATTATCTCCAAAAATAAGCACATTTTTTATAAACAATTTTGTATTCAAATCGATTGTATAAACTCAAATCCACAGTCAAAATTGTTACAAGTATTGCATTTATTAATTTATTTTAAATTTTTAATTAAGCGAAAAAATGGCATTTTTACTTAAAGTTGGCTTTTTTCCGAACAACTAACTGAACTGTAAAGAACATTTTACAGGAATGGAAGCGAGAGAAAGAGCATGCAATATTTTAATACTTACATTTTATTTCAAAAATCAGCTTGTGTATGGTAAATTTTAAAGCATGGAGATAAACAAAGTCCAACATCACAATCAGGACAAAAATATCTTGTTTCTCTTCTGATCCGTTTTCCGCTCTCGTTCCGTTTTGAGCAACACACAAAGCATTGCCTCGTCGGTCTCAATTTCTTTTCGGTGGCAGGAATCACTTCTAAAAAGTGTCTTTCCATCAATCGTAAAGGATTGGGCAAAATTCTTGGTGGTCCTATTCTTTCATTTACTGTTCCATGCCTTTCAATCAAGCGATCAACTAAATCTAGTCTAAAATTCAAATGGGAGTATTTTCCGCCGTGCTTCTGGTACAAAACAAAAGCATTCCACAGTGATATATCAAAAAGGTGGAAGAATATTTTTCCTCTCTTCTTTATGATGGGATAATTGGTAAGATGTTGATCTAGTCTGTCTACACCTTCCATTGTCATGTTATATTCCATTACTACTTGTGGTTTTTTTCTGACCTCATCATTGTGAGATGGCACTTCAATCATTTCGGGATTATGTATTGTAGATAAAAGACTTACAACCTTCTTATCCATCCATTTGATGATACACACTTTTCCTCTTTGAAAAGCACGGACTTCAATTTTTTTTAGTTTTTTTGATTGCAGTTCCTTTGGAACGTCTTTCCTGTTGAGTTTGAGTGTTCCATACATATCTGTTTGTTTGCTAAGAAGGATATCTGCCAGTTCTGGAGATGTGTAATAATTATCTGTCGTTAGGCAATATCCTTTATTCAATAGTGGCTGCATAAGTGTCATCACAACTTGAGATGACTTGCACAAATATTGGTAATTATTATCGAAAAGTGTGTCTTTTCCAGTGTATATAATAAGTTGATATACATAACCAGACTTTGACTCGCATAACATAAAACTTTTTATACCGAATCGTGATCTCTTTAGTGGTATATATTGCTTCCAGTGCAGTCGTCCTTTGAAGAGCATCAAGCTCTCATCTATTGTTACATCTCTTTCAGGTGTCATGATTTCTTGATAACGTGCATTCAAGTGTTTTATTACAGGCCACAGTTTTTGTAATTTCGGACACTCATGTGTTTTAGCATCAAATTTCGCATCATCGGAAAAATGTAAATATCGATGAATTAGGTGAAAACGACAGTAAGACATAATTTTTGAGAAAAATGGCGTTGAAGTTGAACGTCGCCTACTCCAATATAGTTCAATATCAGGTTTTTTTACAATCCCTTGTAAAATATTCAATGCAAAAAACACTTGAATTTCGTTTTTTTGATGTTGGTTCCCACTTTTTTACTCTACTATTTCTTCGAAGATTACAGTTTCGAATACTTCGATCTGCATATTTGTTGGTTTCCGAAACTATCACTTCAAGTAGGTTATCATCGAAGAAAATATCAAGAAACTGTAGAGTTCCGTCACTTAAATCAATATTCAAATGGATAACAGGATTCGCTGTGAAAGGAAATCTTGGCGGTGGTGGAGGAGGATTATTGATATCAATTTCGTAAAAGTTCCGAACCTGAGTTAGGTCATCCGAACTTTCCGTTTCTTCGAGAGAGAAGAAACTTCACTAGAAAAGTCCGATAACGAACTTTCACAGCTGCCTGAATCATTTAGCGAAATTTCCGATTCACTATCTGATCCAATATCAGAATTATATTCTGTAATAAGCCGCTCACCATCACTCATTGTAACACAAAATGAGGAAAGAAAGTATTCGCAACGCGTGATACAATAAACTAAATTTGCACTTTTTCCCGCATAAAGCAGTAAAACCAGATGAAACAGGTTTACACTTATTTTGAAAGCCAGTCTTTACTGGACAACTAGAGCCATCTATTAGAAGCAATGGAAACTAAAAAAATGAGAAAAAGCCGGGCAAATCAGTGGATCGGCGTAAAAAAACATGCTGCCCGAGCGCCGCTCGGGCAAATCAGAAAAGTCCCCTTTCGCTGCACCCAAGCGGCGTTCGGGCAAAACTGGTAAGTGGTTAAAACATATTAAAAAACATCTATAAGTTAAATCAAATTTTTATTTCATACATTATTTATCACACATGTATCATGAGCATTAAAAGCAATACATTATCAAAAGTAATTTTTCTTTTGTCTCACAAATTTAATTGCACAGTAATCAATTTTTAAAAGACGACCAACAAGAATAATGCATAACAAAAGACATTACGCAAAACATTTACATATATTTTTTGATTGATACATTTGTAACAAAAAGCAACATTACACATACAATCGTGTTTTGAAAAATATTGATACAGAATAGATTTATTAACAGTTAGATAAAATATATGAGTTTGCAGTAATGACAACATGTGAAAAGAATTTTCAGCATATACAAATCAAACAATATATATTTATAAAAATAAATTGATACATATATATATATATTTAAAAATATTGTTATCAAAAAGTTAAAATTATTTTACTTTGAAACTTAAATAAAAATGATTAAATTCAACATTTTGTTTAAAATTGATACAATATATACAATTATAAAATGTAAAATAAAAGATTTTTAAGACAAATTTTACTACATATATATATTTAGTTTTTGCATACATTAAATACTTTTGATTAAATTATTTACTTTTAATTGGATATAAATAATTTTTTTTACATAATTCTTTATAAACATACATTTCTAGTTCTATTTATGGTTTAAATTAAAGACACATGTAAATAGTACGCATTTATGTAAAAAGAAATAATCTTTCATTTAATTATCTTAAGGCCATTTGCATGCGTTTTTATTGTGCACAGAATAAGATTCAAACACTAAATTTTTTTTTTACATAGAAAAGTTTATTTACCATAAAATCCAGCATATAATGTGCACTTTTAACTGAAATATAAGATCAAAATTTATGGGTGCACATTATAGTCCGGGTATAAAATTGAGAGCTTTAAAAATAAATGAAAAAGATGAATATAGAAAAAATTAAGCTTCCTCATATATTGAAATACTGTTAATTTAAAAGAAATGACATTCCTCATAAAGTTATAGTTCTAGAAGTAAACTATTTTTTTCTAAAGCTTGGAACAATACCTTGAATAAATGACTTCAAAACATAAGAGCATTGTGCATGTACACATTTCATGTTTCTTTGTGAAAAAGGGGCACGTATTATGTACCAGATTTTATGGTATTGTATTTAGCCAACAGCTGTGATTAGCTTCTTGACCATTTGACACTGAGCTTCCCATATGGAAGGCTCAAATAACTGTGATTACTGTTACACATTTAGCACCACTCGAGAAGCACATGTAGCTTGAGGAATGCTATGGACGTCTGCATTCCTCAAGCTACACATGATTCAATAATAATATCTTCTGACAGTTAATCAATATAGAGAAGTACATTACATTCTACAACTAACTGAATTGATCAATTGTTTGTAGAATAAAATGTGGAGTAAAGAGTATTTCCTCTCATATATCATAATAATAAATGAAATTTCCCTTTACATGTAAAAAAGAAATATTGCTTATACAAGGCACATTTTAAATATTAAAAAGAGTCTTATAAATAAATATATGATTTACAACATTAACACAATTAATACAAGGTGTATTTTTTTAAAAATATGTTACAGATTTATTTTTTATTTTTTACCTTTAGCAGGCAGCCTTAAATGACTAAAAATTTAAAATAATTTAGTAAGATAACTAACTGAAAGAGACATAAAAATGGACTTTAAAAAACACTTAGACAACCAAAAACATAAATCAATTCTTTCATTTCATTACATTATATATCACAGCATCAAGGTGAGATAATAAGTATAAATTACAATTAATCACTGCATTTTGTTGCCATAAAATTTGTTGTCAGTTTTTAACTAGATGTAATTTTAAATAAATTCTGATTCATTAACTCTTTCGTGACAGGTGTGTCATACATGCAACAGTCAGTGATGTAACTAGCAACATTAGAGCCCCCCTGCAAAGTCAGGTTTTGGGCCCCAAGCCGGATCTCACAATGGGTATGTACTTTGTGTCAGTCAGGCTTTGGAACCCCTAGAATCCTGCCTCTCCCCTCCCATGATGCAGGGATGTACTTGATGCCACTGGCACCAATCTTGAAATCCCTTATTAGGTGGTAATCCGCTCAATGTCTCTTTCCAAGGAGACGGCCAGTCCTGTAGATCAGTACAAACCACAATCATCTGACTGCCAATGATATTTGGAATGAATGCATATGCGACACACCTGTCTCAAAAATGCTTTTCACTGATCAGTACATAGTTGTGAAAATGTTAAAAATGATTGAACAGTTTTACTGTATCAATACCTTTTTTCAGATTATAATAAAGTGAAGATATGCATGCATTTCTGAGAATTAATTACATTAACAATAATCAATTAGTACTTTTAAAATAAAAGATTGATTATAATAATCCATTTGTTTTGACACAACTCAATATACAATTTTTATACCATATTCAGTAAAATTGAAAATTATACCTGATTTTAATCTTTCAACTAAATACATTAAAAATGATCTTAAAAGCAACATTACCTTAAATGTTACTTTTAGATATTTTCACCAATAATTAAAACATTTTAATGTAGCATTTAACAACAAAATACAATTTCAAAGCAAGGAAATGCAATGAGATCTGAATATACAAGAAAAAGTTATAAAAAAATTGACGAAAGTAAAACAAAATAACATGTTACACTAGCAATTAATTTCCTCCCTTCAGATAGCCACCAAAACATTCAAAAATTACCAAAATAAAACAAAAAAATATTTTTCAATTCAGTCATGGTAAAAGATATAAAATATGATTCAGTCATAAAAATACTTATATAAAGCCAAATTCAAATGGAAGACTGGAAGGAGAGTGTGCGGAAATATTTAACAAATTCTAATATATTATACAATCAAAAAGACTAAATGAAAAAATTGTAAGATTCATTTCTTTGAAATTTATGTAGTTGAGGACTTATGAATAAAAAAAATACTATTATCAATATTAAAGTAATTTAATTTTTGAAAACTTGACACTATATAAATCATTAACAATATATAAATTGTGCTAATCTTATATTAAAAACAAAAACAGTGATAAAATTATGATGAGTATTGACATCCTACAGACACTAAAAACTTCTATTTTCAAAAAATACATACATATATAAATGAAAACACAGTACTTATTGGTTATGGACCATGGATTGGCGACTGCTTTTCTGAGTTACCACCAAGGCAATCATTGCTGATATTATCAATCAACATTTATTTCTGGGCTAAATTCTAACTGACACTATGGCACATTGATAATGAATTAATATAAAGCTTTTGAAAAATGGAATCAGACCTGAGAACTAATTCATCATGCAAAGACCAACAGTATGTGCCAACATTTATCAAGGCTATACCGCCAGTGACACTTACTTCTATCTACATGGTATGACAGTTTGGTGAAATAAAGCTGTTTGTAGGGAAATTTTCTTCTGTTAGATAAAGGCTAAAAGCATCTTTTTTTATTCAGTGGCAAATTTAGCCAATTGTACAACAAAAAGAAAATGACACTAAATTCAAACTAATACTTACAGATTGAAGAGATGTGAAAATAGCATACACTGTTTATAATATCAGCAACCAGTTTTAGGCAGAATTTGATATGTTTTCTACATCTTGCACATTGTTTGGCTTCATGGTCTCTATAACCGACAAGTATAAAAAAAAACAATACATAAAAAAAATTAAGAGTAAATTATTTGAATGAGACACATTTGTTCTAAACCTCAATAACGACTCAGATTAACATATAGAACAATTTTCTCAAGTTGCTTAGCTATTCAATCATAAACTCAGATTATTTTAAAGATTATTCTTATTAAAAGGTTTTACCTTGATAAAAAAGAAAAATTGAGCAATTTCATTGGAAACTTTTTAGTCTTTGATCTGACATAAGATATAAAGTGAGCTAACTTCAAAGCAATTAAATGAAACTAAGAAAATATCGCCAACAGAATATATTGAAAATATAGATTATTAGATTATTCAACTACTTACAGTAAAATCCCAACAATTGTGTACAGGAAATTGCTTATATTCAGGAAGGGGATTGTAATTGACATAAAGCATATTTAAGTTTAGAAACTGATAATATGCATTCATCTTTGCAAAACTAAAAATTTTTTTAAATTTCATTAAAAATTTTTTTAATTGATTTTTAAACAAAATTTAACTTTGAAAACTCAATTATTATATAACTGAGGAAAACAAAAAGCAAACAAGGAGGAAATGTACACTTGCAAATCAATAAATTGTAGATAAAAAAAATATATATATTCAGAGAGCCAGTACTTAAATTACATGAAATACTAAAAGGCTAAAAAATTGAAATGAATATTGCAAGTGTAAAAATGTCTTATAGAATGTATTTTCAAACTCAAATATGTTTAAATAGTTGAGGATTTATTTTCCCAGGAAACTGTATTTTCCACTCTTAATCTAATTAACATTTAACAAACAATTTAATTAACATTTAAAATGTTGTATTTCATATTTAATACATAAAATCGTTACAACTTTTCCTTTTCTGACAGAAACATTTTAAATTCTAATTGAGTCACCTTTAACAGAAAAGAAACAACATAAACATCATCTGTGTTTATGCTTGAAAGGTTTAGAAAGGCAGCTTAGTTATCTTAAATAATGCTTCACCAATCTTTTTTTTTTTTTAAATGTATAACCAGAATTAAAAATTACTGAAAATTTTTAACATTATGTGAACTTATAATTTCCTGAATAAAATTATTTTTTTTCTTCCATGTTTCATTTACCATTGTATAAAACTATGTCTTTTTATGAAGTAAAGTACATGTTTTTAAATTTTTACAACAGCCTTTCTTGAGACTAAGAATGAATAATATAAAACGAATCAACTTTTGAAAATTTGCAGAAAACAGTAATGATGAAACATTTTATCAAAATTTAATTAAGTACTTTGAAACATGTAAGATTTCTTAAAATACATATTCAAAATTCTCTCATATTAAAATACAGTCCTTTTGTTAACAAATAATTTTCATGAGTATATACATAAAATAAAATTCTAGTTGAGATCAGTTGAGATTGATTTGATCCTTTTCAAGATATACAAAATAGAATTCAATATTACAACTAGAATATCAAAATTATCTGATGTCCAGATGCAAGGAGGTTCAGATCCCATGAAAGAACTTGGTAGCAAAATAGTGTGCAAAAGCTTTCCCTGGCGAGTCCACAATTTGATACTGTTAGATATTGAGAGAAAAAAATAGTCATTGGACGTTTCATAATTATTGTCAACCATCATAATTCTTTGCACAACAGAATCATGACAACTGGAAAGAACTCTGACTCCTTGGTTTCCCAAAAGATCGCAAATCTGTAGAAAAAATGATATTCTTTATGTTAATAATACAGATACACAAAAGTGGAGAATATCAATAAAAACACACAAATCCATCTATAACAAATTTTCATCAATAAAACTTACATTTTAACCGTTTAAGTGAATAAGAATATATATATACATCAGTGAGAAGCTGTGCCTAAGGCGGTATGAACATATATAAAAATGGTTTGTATTTTTAGCCTCAGGTGATAAAAACTTATGCACATCAGCCTCCGAGGTTTTGAGGTGATGCAGGGCCATCTATTGGCAGCAAATAGTATTAATTTTAGCCTTATACCTCAAATGAAGCACCGTAGCAAATATTTTTCCAAAAGCTAACGAATTTAGGATAATTCAGGGTGGTGATGTGTCAGAGAAAATGAGTGGTTATACCTGATGAAATCAAGAAAATTAAACCAGGTACTTGTGACAAAGGTCTCTGTTTTTATCCATGTTTTGAAACTTACCATTCTTTGTTAAATTTTTTAAATTATCTGTTCGCTGGGCTTTGCCTAAAAATATGATGTACTAAGAGAAATAAATGATTGTTTTAATGTTTTTAGAACATATTCACTTGTCCTGAATGAAAAAAAATTATTTGGCAAGGGGATTGCCAAAAAAATTTACTTCAGGGGTTATCAACCAAAAAAATAACCTACCACTCAAAGGTGCAAAACTCATTCAATGTATTCATTTAAAATTAGCTACCAGACATTTATTAATAATATAACAAATTGATGTTAATTTGAAAAAAATTATTAATTACAAATCATAAATTAAATAACCTTCAGATTTTCAGTGGTAAAAACACTTAAAACAGAAACAAATAATTAGTTTCTTCTTTTTGATGAACAAATTTTATTCTAATCTTGTTTACAAAAATTCACTAATATCATAAATGTGATAGTATTTCATACATGATTGTAATATTTATAACATGTCTTGTTCAATATATAAAATTTTTTTTAAAGTTTGAAACTGTCTATCAAAATAAATTCAATACATACCACAACTTTCCCATTATCTAATCCTGCAATTAAAACTTGGGTAGAAGATGAAAATCGACAGCATCTCACAGCTTTATTTAAATCTTCCTGTTCTGGATAAAATACCTTGCATAGTTCTCCATTTTCAGCATGCCACACCTAAGATTTACAAATTTAAAAATTACTGCAAAAAAATAAATAATTAAAGCTGAAAAAAACATTACATTAGTGCAAAAAAACTCTTTCAAATGTCTGTACTCATTTCAATATTCTGCAATTATTACAAACCTAATAAGAGAAAATTCTCCATCCATTATATCTCTAAATTTCTTTTTAAAAAAAATTTATAATAGGGCAGCAGATTGGTGCTTTACCACTGCAAACCTAGTACATTCCTGGAAGCTGGTATCTCTTTTTAATGTGGCACCATATTGGTGGATATCAATCATTGCAGGTAACTTTCATTCCCAGTTTCCTCCCCAGAGGAAGGCACCTAAGCTCTGATGATGCAAATTGTACTAAGGAATTCAATTTTGCTGAGAGCACTCAAGGAATCTACTACATGTTGTATAATCATGCAAGATGGACGCTGTCGATTTTCTGCAAAACTCCACTGACTTAGGCCAGGGTCGTAACCACAATCTTTGGCGCATAAGGTCAGGGACAAACCAACTACACCACCCTGCTGGCTATATCTTTTCATTGCTTTTGCAATAAGACAAGTGATTTTTTAAACTAGAAACTAGATGAAGAATATTGAGTTCTTTAAATTATCAGTAATTGCTATCATTAATACATAGCTTTTGAAAAAGATTCCTTAAGCAGTTGAACAAAGCTCACACAGACTATTTTTAGTTCTTGAAAGGAGAGTGAAAGATGTACCGACTCCTCCAACCCCTATATCAAACAATCTGACAATTTTACCATCAATGAAAAATTACTTTCTTTTAGAAATTTAGTCTTCTTCCAGAATACAATATTTCAGATATTTTCAGTACAGAAAATGCTTTATAAATGTCATTTGGTTGAAATCCTATACATTGATAATACTTAAGGGTTTCAAAAAGACATAACGCTTGTATTATACACTTCTACCAATTGCTGATTATTTTCAGTCGAAGAATTTTTCTTTAAATGCAAAAACTGTAACACACTTCCTATTTCAATCGCAGAACATGCTTCCGGTCACTGTAGTCACCTTCTCACTGAGAAACAGCATCTCTACTGGCCCCATTTGAATGCAGTGATCGTCTTCGTTATCTACAGAGTGACTTTTATTCCTGTAGGTAATTTGAACATTCATCAGAGCTCTTATTATCATACTTTTTGAAACACCTATTTCGCATTGCAGGTTTTGAGTAATAAGCAGCTCAGCCTGTCTTTTGTGTAAAAAGTCAGTGCTAAGACACCCTCTATTTTTATAAGTCATTCATGAGCTATACCATATATTTTGGTATCAATCATATTTTAGTATTTCAATTTTTGCAAAAAATAATGCCTCTACTTCCTTTATTCAAGTTAATTTCTAATTGAGCCATAATAACCCATTTTAATTAAATTAGTATAGTTTCCTTCCTAACTTTTTTGTTTTTTCTTAATCTAAGATTTTTATGCCTTGTTAAGGATGTTATTCTTAATTTAAAATAACAATTTATATATATATATATATATAATTGAATCTTTTTTAATATCATGTAGTGTAAAAGAGTGAGATTAAACATATCCAATTAAAAATGTATATTATACAAGACTGTTTTCACACAGACCATATTTCTCATAATATGGTAATCTCATCTCATTTATGGCTACATCAAAACTGAGTAACAAAGAAGGTAATTCCAAACACTGCATGGTAGCTTTGTTCTAAAAGCTTGTTTTAATATTTAAAATTGATTTTCTTTACACATAATGAATGAAAATAGACCTAAAGGTAACAATTTATACTGAAGTATAATTTCCAATCAAATGCCGCAATGAAAATAGAAAATAAAGCATATTTTCTCTAAGTCTATTTTACTTGATACTCCATATATATAATTTCAGGACTCCCATACTATGAAGATGAAACAAATAAAAATCAACCAATCTCATACCTACCTATTAAAACAATACTAATACTATTGTAATAGCATAAACTAAAATGTCTAAAGCCTCTTGTTTTGAGGTTTCTTTTTTTTTTTTTTAAATTATCGCCAAATGCAATGAAATAGATTTTTTGACTACACAGATAAAATATCATTCAAATAACAATCTGAACTCAATTGGGTTTCTCAGATATATAAAAAAAATGAGAAATACATATATATAATGTATTTCTCATATACAGCATTGTTAGTTTGTTATATACATATCTGATGGTTTAACTTTTACTCAGAGTACAGGCTTTAATTCAAAATTCAGTAATCAGATATAATAGCAATAAATTATACATCAATATATATATCAATTCAATTAGTTTTTTAAATTATTATACATTTAATTCCAAGCATTCCTAAAGTGCAGTTCAAAATATATATTTCATCATAAAAAAATATACATTAATAAAAAAATAATAAAACTAAATTTTTATTTAAGTTTCAAAAAATAATGATTTTAAAATCAAACATTCTTATAAGAATTTTTACATTATATTACCATGTAATATATAAATGTGACACCACATTTAAAAACAAATAAGAATACTTAACAATTTTCCGAATTAAAATATTTTTGCATAAAAAACATTAAAATCAATGTAAGGAGAGTAACAATCATCAAAACAATTTATGCAGCATATAGTTTCATTTTTAAGATTCCATTTACATTTGAATTTTGTAATTAGCTTTTGTATATACCTTAACTGTTCCATCAACAGAAGTTGATGCAAGGTAATTTTCATTTGGAGATATATCACAGAATGTAACATCTTGATTTCCATGGCCTTCAATAACAAATGGTCTGTATTTATGAGATGTAGAATGGGATATATCCCATACCTATAATAAATTATTTACTAATAAAACAAATAATTATTCCTTATTAAAAACATCTATACAAATAAATAAAATTGAAGTGTATGTTTGTAATTTCAAATTAGCAGCTTTTTACTAAATGCATTTAAAGGTATATACAGTACTTATATAAAAAAATCAATTTTAAAATTTTTTGTCTGTCTGTTGGTTCCGGCTAATCTAGGAAATGGCTGGTGCGATTTTAGAAATTCTTTCACCAATGAAAAGCTACATTATCAGTGAGTAACATAAAGTATATTTTATCTCCATATTCCTACGGGAACTATGCGGGTAAAACCGTGGGACGTTGCTTGCTCCCTGGTAGGTTGGCTCAAAATTATGCATTTGGTCAATAATGGAAATTTTAATAAAAAATTTTCTTACACATTTGTAGCAAATAACTGAAACATAGCGTAGTTTAGCATCTTTACAAAAAGCTATTTTTTAAATGGTTTTTTATTAAACGTCTAACATTTATTACGTTACGCTTGTTAAATGTCAAACTCAAACTTTGAAAAATATCGCCAAGTTGGCTAAGAAGTTCTCTATTCCGACAATCCCAGATATTTTAAAGCAAATTTTCTCCCACTTTTTAACAGGGTAACCAAATAAAGTTTTAGCGAATTGTGCACACGTGATATTGAAAATTCTATGATAATATTAATTGACAGTTTCATAAAAAGTTTTGATTTGTCGAATATTAATTACTTTGAAATTTTTTAACCTAATCAATACTATATTCATATTTTGCACAAAATTTTTCACTTATACTGAACCTAGATATTTTACATGGAGGTATTACTTTGTAGATATACTAGATATTACTATGCAGGAAGCCATACAATGTCACTCGCCGAATAAAATTAGGGAGCCTTACGCAATACTTATTTCATCTTCAGTCTTTCTAATCCTCAAACCTTTTGGAATAAGTACAAAGACTACATGGCGGAAGATATTTTGTGACGATTGCAGCAAGTACAAGCAAATATGCCTTTCAATGAACACATCTACAACGAAACACAATAAAGGTTTTCAGAATAATTCGGAAGAAGCTACATGATTTTGAAATGATTAGTCCTAGACGTGTCAACGGAAATGGCTTCGATAATGAAATTGCTTGAGAATTAAACTACGATTTTATAGCATTGCAACATCAAGTAACAAAATTTATCCCTCAATTAACTCCAGTACAAAGTCACATTTTCCAACAAGTGTTATGCATAATAGAATTCAGCAGTGGTGCACTCTTTTTTCTCGATGCCCCTGGAGGAACCGGAAAAACGTTTCTGCTAAACTTATCATTAGTGACCATCAGAAAAACCCAGAAGATAGCAGTTGCTATGGCTCCTTCTGGTATAACCGCGACTTTACTGACCAACGGTCGTACTGCATATTCCGTTTTAAAATTATCGCTTAATCTTGCATTTGAAGATTCACTCATCTGAAATTTCAGAAAAAATAGCTCTCAAGGTAGGATGCTTCCACAACATAAGCTTTTAGTGTGGGATGAAAATAGGATGTCTCAAAAAAAAGCTATAGAAGCGTTAAATCGGACTCTTCAGGATTTACGAGATAGTACAGATTTTATAGGAGGAATGGTAGCTTTATTATATATCGGCTGGTGAATTTTGAAAAACTTTCCCTGTAATCCAGAGGGGGCACACCGGCAGATGAAATCAGTCTTTATCAAATCATCAAGCTTATGGGCAAAAGTTGAAAAATTCAATCTGAAAACGAATATGAGAGTGCATCTTCATAATGACGTAAATTCGGAACATTATGCAGAGACGCAATTGAAAATCGGTTATGGATGTTTGGACGCAATTGCTGGAGGTTATATTTTACTTCCAGAGAATTTTGTAATGTTGAAAAAAATGATGTAAATCTTATTGCTCAGATTTACTCGGGCTTGCAACAAAATTTAAATTGGGATCAGTGGTTGCGCGCAAGATCAATATTGAGACCTAACAGTGACATTGCCTATTAAATCAACATTGAAAATTTAAACAGCATGTGGGGGAGGACGGGGGAATGAAGAAATATTTATCAATGAATACAATCATGTATAAAGAACAAATCACTTCATATCACACAGAGTTCTTAAATTCACTTGAAATTTCGGGTGTACCCTCACATAAACTTCAATTAAAACTGAATGTACCAGTTATACTTATGCAAAATCTCAATGTTCCTCGACTATGCAAAGGAATGAGGCTTTGGATCACTAAACTGATGCAGAATATATTTGGTGCCAATATTTTAACATATGTCATGAAAAGGGATAGTGTTATCATACCTCGAATTCCAAGTATCCCTGTTGACCTACCATTTCAATTCAAACAAGTTTGATTTCCAGTTTTACTGTTGCTATTAACAAAGCTAACAAATCAGGTAGCAGGGGTGCATTTGGAAAAGCAATGTTTTTCCCATGGCCAACTATATGTAGCCTGATCGGTGTGTCCAATGCCCAAATCTTCACATATTTGCAACTGACGGAAGAAGATATAATATGGTATACAGTAGCATCTTAGAATAATATTCTGTTTTGAGCTCTTTTAAAGAGGAATTATATATTAAACGTAGATACTTTTGACTTTAATGATTATGACTTTGACAGTTATTTAAAGACATCAACGCGAGCAGAGCCACAGGTAAAAACTAGTTGTTAAATATAAAAAGACAGGTAGAAAATACAGGGTGATTATAATTAAATTTGTGGTTTCAAAATGCTGTAATTTTAAAACTATCAGTCAGAATGATTTAATATTTTACCAGAACAATCATGAAAGAAAAGAATTTTGTTTGAAAAAGGAAAACAAAATAGTCCCAAAATTTGTCGGTAGAGGACACTGTTGGGGAGAAGGCCTTAATAAATTTGTAAACACAGGAATGTAGTTAAAATAACAACAGACTCCAAAGGTTATTGACAAACTTGTTAACATTAAGATAATATGCACTTACAGCAAAAGTGACAAGAGAAAAAGGAGCACCCTGAAACAAACACTGTAAGAATGACTAATGCTTAAACTGTTTGATACGGCCCCTGCCTTGATCTGCTATTAGTTGGAAGAGTAAAACAGCATGTT
Source organism: Trichonephila clavata (assembly GCA_019973975.1). Taxonomy (NCBI): domain Eukaryota; kingdom Metazoa; phylum Arthropoda; class Arachnida; order Araneae; family Nephilidae; genus Trichonephila; species Trichonephila clavata. The sequence continues at coordinate 31,256 of BMAO01008148.1, forward strand.
CCACCACAGCTCAGAGGATATTTGTACTGATTCTAAGAATCTGGTGCATGATACTTGCCTTCCAGTTGGTTAGATTTGCAATTTGTCTTCTGTAAACAAAGCCAAACATCACAGGAGATTAAGTTGGGAGAACATAGCAGCCATATTCTTGAAAAATTAAGTCTAATGATTACATAAACTCTGAAATGAGCAATCAGCAACTACTTCCCAGGAGTAGCAATGAATGGTAGAACACCATCTTGCATGAATATTAAGTAATCCACACACCAATTCTGCTGAAGAGATGGCAGGACAAGTATCTCATACCGTTTGGCAGCATCGGTGCAAGTAGCACGATATGTCGGTGTGAACTCCTCAAAGAAGAGCTGCCAATGTTCCACACAACACAGTAAACATTTTAGAATGAAGAGGTAATGTTGCTGCAGAAAGGGAATTTTGGTTACCCATATTCTGTAATTATAAGTATTTACAGAACCTTGTGGTCTGAAAATGGGATTTATCAGACCACAGAATGTTCCATGGCCATCCATTGTCCACTTAAATCCGGGCAAGAAATTATAGTACAAATGATTCTTTCCATGTTTCCAGGTCAGCAGACTGCAAATGCTGCACGAATTATCTCACATGAATGATAGAGTAAGATGTTAGTTAAGACTTCACATATTGTGCTGAAAGGCATATTCAACATTTGCTCATTCCTACACCACTATGCATCTATTCTTGTAAAACCCCACTGCAATTGATGAAACTGGTTTTTGTCCTCTACCTCGTTTCATGTCAAATAAGCAAGGCTCTTCAAAATTTATCTATCATTTTCTACAAGTTACATGTGGAATAGATTTTATGCCTTTTAATGCCCAGAATTTCCTGATAGCTGTTACTGTACAGTCATTGCTCTGATAAAAAAAATAAATGAGTCTTACAGTAGTCGCATATGATGTGTAACATCTGACTTGTTATCATGGTAAATACGCAATAGCGACTTTAATCCTGAAAGAAATGAATCGGTTATGACTGGAAATAATTTTCTATCGAATAATTATATCTTTAATGAAAATTTTATTTAATTAACACAAGGAGTTATACAGTTTTTTATCAAAAATATTTATTATTGTTCAATTTGGGGAAGAGCGGAGACAATAGATTTATGAAAACTAAAGTATGACGCATATACTTGTGATTTCAAAGTATTTAAAAGTCGTTGAAAAACGCCGTCAATAACAGTACCACTGTTAGTTGTCGAAACATTTCGATTAGTATTCATTTCGAACTTGAGTTCTTTTTTCAGAAAAACTATGAGCGGCTCAGCTTCTGGCAAACTGAAGTTAACGTTAAAATCACCACTCAAAATCATGGGAAGATAGTGATAGTTTTTTAAAAAAAAGAGCAGAACCACCTTCGGTATACAGTAAAAGTACAAAATGCAGGAAATCTGTAATTTTTTTAACTGTTTGATTCGAAGAAATGTATGCGACCACCAAAATGACAAGACTTGCTGGTATGTGCAGTAGGCGGGCGTCTTAATTGCTACTACAGTTGGACCCCCAGACGAGAGTAGCGAAGAGACACCATCAAGCGCATGCTTAAAAATTAGAAATATTACAGAAAATCAAAAATACCCGTTTACTTAATTAGTTTTTTTTAATCGAGAAATCTTTTTTAATCACAATTAAAAATATTATATTGACAGTGACAGGAATTAACCTCCAAGTATGAAAATGATAAGCACTTAAATATTTATTCAAATAATTTCATATTACTAACTCCTATTTTTTTTAAAGAATGATGAGCTTTGTCAGACGTTTAACAAGAAATATAATTGTTAATATATAGTTTACACATATATAAATATATCCTCAGATTTCACACACAACGAGCCCTGAGACTTTGACATTCGAGCGTAAGAATCACAACTTCATTCTGGATGAAGTCTAATAAGACTTGCTGGTATGTGCGGTAGGCGGGCGTCTTAATTGCTAGTAGAGTTGGACCCTGAGATGAGGCTAGCGAAGAGACACCCCAAGGCGCTGAATTCGTCAAATCAAACAGCGTGCGCTTCCCCCGACTTCCTGTTACGTATTTCCGTCCCTTTTCCCGAAATCACTCCAACAAATATCCAGTAACAGAGAGTAAAGATGTTATACATCAAAAACTTCTTGAGTAGAGTATGATTCAACTTTTCCAAAGTCATGATTAAATATTCAGGCAAAGCTTTATGTCTCTCTAGTACTTCGCATTTTTATCCCAGATATGTCTAAGATGTACATGCTATATCATTGTAATTTGCATGACAGTGCCATCTATTGGCACATTTCACAAATATTTTGTTTTTCTTCACCAAACAAAATCCCATTGCCTTACAATTGTTTTGGTAAAATATGGGGTCATTCTGAACTGTAGTTTTAGAGTTAAGAGTGTTTCGAATCACAAAATTATTTATAATCACCCTGTATTTTGGTCATTACAACACTATTTTTTAAGGTAAAAATAACTGCAATAATTAAAGGATCAATAATTTAATACTTAATAATAATTTTTGAATAAAATTTATATAAAGTGAAAATTGGTGTTATGTTTGACCATGTATAAATAAATAAAACCTCCAGGCAAAAGAAAAAAAAAAAGATACTAACGATAAAAGATATTAAATATTTTTAAATGATAACTAGGATCAGGATTTTTAAAAATATATATACAATTCTTATACAGAAAATGAAATCTTTTCAATAACAGTAAAATAAAAGATATACCCTCAATGAACCATCTTTTGAGCAGGATAAAAGCTTGTTCTTAGACTTTGTAAATTCTACGCATCTTACAACAGCATGAGTGTGACCAATCAATGTTGAATAATGAGAATCATTTTTCCAAACCTATGGGGGAAAGTTAAGTTTATAAATAAAAAGGGTGAAAATTCTTAGTACATTTTTAAAAAATACAAAATTCAGACTTACTTTAATTGTCTTGTCCGCTGAGCATGTAAAAAAAGTAGAATCATGTTTAGAATGGAGTATATAATTTACCTGGTTAGAGTGATATGGTAGAAGTTCTAAAGTACATTTAGTAGCAATACTAAATACCTAGAGTGAAAAAAAAAATCTCGTAAATACAATAGTTTTTTCATTTAGAAAAGAAAAAAAAAAAAATCTTAAGTTCTTAAAACTTTTTAAGCAACTATTAATTACCTAATCTTATATTTTAAGCAAAATTATAAATTTGTTGGTTACTTTAAATCAGCAATATACCTTTCATTGAAAAAGTCCCACAAAAAAAATCTTCTCTTAATATTTTTAGCTCAACAAACAATTTCATATTTTCCTTTTTAGGTTGCAAAACAAGAAGCAATTAACCAGTTATTCTCCCCTCCCAGAAGCTCCAAGTTAATCATAAAATGTAATTAATAAAGGATTTTAAATAACATTTATTCTTGCTTCATATACACATGAATTAAACTGCATCCAATTTAGCATTTATAAGTATCAGCAACAAGTATTCACATTTATTACTTTTAATGCTTAAGATTAAAAAATATAATTTGCTTCAAATAAGAATTCTTAAAACTTAAAATTTTTCAAAACATGTTTCACAAAATTTAATCAGAAATAGAGTTATTGAAACTAAGTCAAATGGCTGCAAAAAAAAGACAAAAGTATTGTGTGTGCTTTAATCAAATTTTAAATCACTTCAAAAGGTACATTTAACTGTGGTGATACGTAATGCTCATGATCTGAGATACTATTTCAACAATCATATAATTTGGTAGATCTAGATCAGTTAATTACATACATTTTGGTTAAAGACAATATATAAAAAACAAAGCAGTACAATTCAAAATAGATTGTAGACAAAAGTTTATAAAATTGAAAATGAGTAAGAAATACAATAATCTAGATTATGTGAGCCCGGAGTAATGTGATTGTAAAATCTCACTGATTCCTCTTTTGTTTGAGTGCAGCACAACTTGATTACTCATTCCTTGCTTGCTCTTTAGCTAATGTACCCCCCCCCCCCATGTTCAGACATATGATACAGCATCGACACTTAGCCATAATTATTTATTTTTATGTAAGGAGTGTGTAGTTGTTATTGCATGTTATATTGTTTTTGTCATACATATAATAACTACTCATATTTGAGAGACAGCTAAGTCATCCAAACAAAATAAAATGGATTCTTCTGCACCAAACAGAAAAGAAAAACTTTATCGTTGGAATGCAAATTTAACAATATTAAAAACTTTGAATAACAAATAAAAATTTGTAAATTAGTAAAGAAGTTCAATCTAACAGAATCAATGGTCTGAATATGCGGTTAAAAGTAAAGAAAAAATTCTTGATGGTATGAAAAATGCTCAGTCTTTAAATTCAATCATCGTTCATAAACATCACATATTATTGCTGAAATGGAAACTATGTTAAAAATGCAGTGTGATAATAAATTGTAAATTATTGTTCTGTTGATCAGAACACAGTGTGCTCTCAAGCTAAACTGATTTTTAAGATTGAAAGAGAATGCTGGATAGATGGCTAAAGATGAAGAGTTTAAAGACAGTAATGGTTGCATCAATCAATTTAAAAGTCAATCTTGCAAGATAAATAAATTTAGAAGTGGATAGTGATGACATTCAAGAACTGTTGAATTTCCGCAATCAAGAGCTGACAAATGATGAGCTCATCGGTAGTCAGACATTGGAGACATTGCATAGAGAGCAAGAGTAAGACATTGAAGAACTTGAGTTTTTAGTCTCAGTTCAATCAGAATATTGAATGCTAGATGGGAATTTGGCAAAATGCCTAATTGAAAAAGGGTAGCAAATTTAGGACTCCAGCAAAGAGCGTATTTTTTCAATAAAACAAGTGATTAAAAAATTATTAGCATGCTACAAGGAAATTTTGCAAGAGAAAAAAAAATCTTTGAGTTGGCAGACTACATAGTTAGATTTTATGAAACCTTCTACATCAAAATCACTTCGATTTGTGATTTTGTACTTGTGTTATTTTAGAATTTGTTACACATTTTTGAAGTGAAAACTTTTTTAGCGGCGTTAGGCACATTTTGGTAGGGGAAAATCTTATGGGTTCGCATCACCGACATGATCTGACTGGCGCACGCGCAGTGTGATGTTCGCCTTAGACACTTTTTGGATGGGTGAAATCTCATGCGTTCGCGTCACAGACATGCTTATAGCAGTATATCTGTAGCTATACAGCTGACATATAGTGCTGTGTTTATCTTATAAGTGAAATTGAATGGATTTAGTGAAAAGTTCAATGTGTATATTCTGCGCATTGCTCGTTGCGATTCCGAGAATGGGCAATACATATTAATGTGGTTGCCGTTTATATATTGCCTGGAAAATCTATGAGACAGATACAACAATTTTTATTCAAAAATATGATGATTTAAACAAAAGAAAGTTCTGAAATACTCGAAAAAGATTTGGCGAAAAATATGATAATGTACCGATGATTTTAAGTGGAGACTTCAATATTAACTTTGCAGATGATAAAAATCTACCACTAAGTGAATTTCTAAATGAAACACTTATTTAAATATGTCCAATGATCGAAAACTCAGTACTACAAAATATAAAACGACAATCGATGCGGTTTTTGAGCGATACTTAGATAAATTTGAATCAAACATTTTCCTTTCTAACTTTAGTTACCATAAGCCTATTGTATCTTTTTTAGAACAAAATGAAATAATTGAAAGTACAAAAAGTCTAAGTATTGTTGAAATTAATGATGACAATGATGCAAACAATTAAAATAATGTTGTGACGGGTGCTTACGCGTTTCACTAACCTTCTCTCACATCTTTAAATATTTTATTTATTTTAACCAATCTCCGCCGAGAGCCAAAAGTGTGACTTATGCAAACAAGATAGTTTCGGGTTTAGCGAGTTCGAAAAAGATATAAAAGGGAGAAATGAAATGAAGAGAAAGAGGATGATTACGAGGTTGATTAAGAAGGTGATTCTGAGAGATTAGTTTAACTAGTGGAAGTATATTCGTCGGGGGAAGACTATTGAAAAAGGTTCATTAATTCGGTTCGGGACGGAACTGAAGATATCAAAGATTGAAGCCGCTCCTTAGAGCAATCCAGTATTAGAGAAACCTGCCTTAAAAAGGTATCAGGTCAGTTATTTTCATAAATTAGATATAAATGCGTAGTTTGATTGTATACGTAACTCTCCGTGGTTTCAGTTAGTATTCTGTCGTTCATAATCGGGTTCTTCTCGCACTCCACTGTAATTTGTTGTTCTTATAGTCTGAATAATATTTGTGTATTTCTCTATTAAGAAAGATAAATAAATAAGATTGATTTATTAATTTGGTTGTAATTAATTATGGATCCAACATATTCAGATTTAGATAATATGCGAAGGGGAGTTAATAATCATAGGGGTAGTGAAAGGCTACGACAATGTTAAAAATCAAGTACATTGAAATTTAAGTAAATACAAATACTATCCATAAATAATATGATTGTATATTAATTGTTATTTCTATTGAATTGTATTTATATTTTGTCATGATCTTGTACAGCCCATAATATATTTGAATAATAAAAAATCATATAAACATGCAATTAGTTATTGCTCGGATTGTCAATAGATGTGAAAACCAGATTGATGTTGATAATTTTAATTCAAACATTATGAAATTTCAAATTTTAATACTAAAAGTTCTAAGTTTTCATTTCTATCGGCAATCTCTATAACTGCCAATTTTTTTTTCTAAATTATTATTTTTTTTAGTCTGCAGCCCAAATGAAAATAAGTAATATTTATTTATATGTGAAATTATTCCCCAATTTGCACAGTTATCACTCAGTCCAGACCTATTGTGAAAGTTCAGGGTATTACTGTATTACTACAAAGAAAATTATTATAACCAATGAATCCCTTTGTAAAATTGATCAATAAAATATAATAAAATAAAAATTAGAAAACTAAATACAGAGATATTTAGGCATTATATACATATTAAATTCCTAATGATGTAAGTTTGAGTTTCCCGGGGAACAACATAAATAATGCTGTATTGCAAAAAAAAAATAATTAGCAGAAGAATATTTTGGAAAAAAATGAAATAAATGAGTAATAAAATTCAGCAAAACATTTACTTTCCCTGTTACACAATAGTTTCTCCAAGAAACTAAAACAAAATTGTAACACATCCGAATACAAATTACTTTGAAGAAAAATCACTAAATTATCAATTTCAATGGATTTTGGAACATTTCCTTTTTTTATGAAGTTTTGCAAATGACAACTGAACATTCTTAGAACAATTAAACTTACACAGAAATCTTATACTATTTCTTTAAAATGTATTCTACATAAATATAAAATAACAGCTTATGAACATTTTATAATTTCAATATTTGGTTGACTACAAAAATTTTAAAACAATGCAAATAATTTTCTGAAGAAAGCACAAGATTCACAAACTAATTACCAAATAATTCAATATAATTAGTTGAAACTCTAAGAAAAAATTATGCAAGCTTGAATTTGTTATAAAATAACTTAAAAAGGAAAGTGCACATTGTTTCAACAATAAATTATGCTAATACAAAAGGCTTTAGTCCCATTTAATATTCAACATAAATAATTCATACTAAATATCACACAGAAATCTGAATTAAAATGTGATTTCTTTCCTACTAAAATAAGACTATGTTTAAGGTTACTTTGTTCTATAAACAAAAAGCAAAAGATTCTTTCATCTATATATATAAAGGAGAAAAGCGACTCACTCACTGACTGACTGACTGACTAATCACGAAATCTCTGGAACTATTCAACCTACAGACTTGAAATTTGGTAGACATGTTCCTTTGATAGAGTAGACATCAGCTAAGAAAGGATTTTCCGAAATTCGAAACGCAAGGGGCGTTACGGGGGGTTAAGGGCTTTAATAATAATTGTTTCCATGTTTAAACTACTTGGTGTACAATCTTGAAATTGGGTAAGCGGATTCCTTTCAGAGAGTAGAGATCCGCTACAAAATGAGTTTGCTGAAAATCGACCCCCAAGTGGCGTTGCAGGGGCTTAGGGGGCGTTATAGATAATTATTTCCATTTTTAAACTATTTGACGCACTGTCTTTAAATTTGATATATAGATTCCTTTCGTAGAATAATGATCAGTTACAAAACGGGGTTTGTGAAAACAGACTTCTAAGTGGCGTAATAGATAAATATATCCGTTTTTAAACTACTTCACCTACCTGCTTGAAAATTGGTAGGTAAGTTTCTTTCCTGGAGTAAATATCCGCTACAAAATGGGTTTTGGGAAAATTGACCCCCAAGGGGTGTTGCGGGGGCGGGGGGTTTAAAGGGGGTTATAAATTCCTATTTTTAAGTTATTAGACGTACAGTCTTGAAACTTAGTAAGCAGATTCCTCTCATAGGGTAGAGATACGCTAGAAATGGGTTTCGTGAAAATTGCCCCCAAGTGGCGTTGAGGGGACTTAAGGGGCGTTATAGATAATTATTTCCATTTTTAAACTATTAGACGCACAGTCTTTATATTTGATAAAGAGATTTCTTTCATAGAGTAGAGATCAGCTATAAGAAGGTTTTGTGAAAACAGACCTCTAAGTGGCGTTGCAGGGGAATAAGTGGCGTAAGAGATAAATATTTTCGTTTTTAAACTATTTGACCTACCTGCTTGAAAATTGGTAGGAATGTTTCTTTCATGGAGTAAATATCCGCTACAAAACGGGTTTGGAGAAAATTGACCCCCAAGGGGTGTTGCGGGGGGTTAAGGGCAGATATAAATAATTATTTCTTTTTTTAAACTATTAGACTCACAGTCTTGAAATTTGGTTAGCAGATTCCTCTCATAGGATAGAAATACACTGCAAAATGTGTTTTGTGAAAATCGACCCCTAGGTGGTGTTGCGGGGGTTCAAGGGGCGTTATTGATAATTTTTTTGCATTTTTATTTAATTGGACGCAAAGTCTTCAAATTTTGCTAAGCAGATTCCTTTCATAGAGTGCAATTCCCCTACAAAATGGGTTTTGTGAAACCAGACCCAGAAGTGGCGTTGCGGGGGCTCAAGTGGCGTTATAGACAATTACCCCCATTTTTAAACTGTTAGACGTACAGTCTTGAAATTTGATAAGCAGATTCCTTTCGTAAAGTAGAGAACCGCTACAAAATGGGTTTCGCGAATATCAACTACTAAGTTTAATTTCGGGAGATTAAGAGGCGTAATCGATAAATATTTCCATTTTTAAACTACTTGATCATCTTGCTTGAAAATTGGTAGGCATGTTCTTTTCATGAAATAGAGTTCCTCTAACAAAGAGTAAAATGAAAATTGATCCCCAAAGATGTTTGCGAGGGGTCAAGAGGAGTTACAGAAAAAAATTAATGTTTTTAATTGTTAGACCCATATACTTGAAATTTGTTAAGCATGTTTCTTTTGTTGAATAGAGATCCACTAAGAATGTATTTTAAGCAAATCAAGTTCTTAGGGGGTTAGTTCTTCAGGGGGTTACTGGGACGTATTGACAAAAAAAAAATACTTTTTTCGAGCTACAAGGACTATAATAATGAAATTTGGTTTGCATTTTTCTTTTGTTGAATTGAAATCCTCTAAGAGCGGTTATTTTGGAAAACGGCTCTCAACGGGATTACGGGGATATTTATAGTAAAACTTCTTTTTTTCTGTTAGATTTAGACTTGAAATTTGGCTTGCATGTTCAATTTACGGAGTAGAGATCCACCGAAAATTGGTTTTGCGGGAATCCACTTGGTTTTTGGGTTACGAAAGAGCAAATATCATTCTATACTTCAATTTTAGAGATTTTTAGAAAATACAAATTAGATGAGTTCTGCCCTTTTTTTTGCGACAGTTAAAGGTATAAGTATATTTCTCAATACAATCGAATTCTTAATGCTAGGACTTAGATATCAATAATTTATACATATATATAAGCAGTAAAAATTTATAAAACATCATGAAATACCCAGTGAAGCGGGCGGGTAACAGCTAGTCATATATAAATCACTAAGAACAAGTAATGCAAATACCTTTAGAGCACCAGATTTAGTACCATAAACAATTTTAGAGCAATCATTGGATAAAGAACATGCTGATATACAATTATCTTCAGGCGATGATTTTGAAACTAGCTGGCCATCAAACCCTTTTCTAACCTAAAGATATGTTAGAAGAAATAAGTTCTTTAAACGTAAATCCAACAAAAATCAAATTTAAAACTTAAATAAAAGATAAAACATACCTCTACAGAGTTAAAGTAATTAGAAGATGCTACAGTTATTTCTTGAGGTGTTTCCACAGCCAAATGGACACTCAAATTTCCTTCATAGCTTACCAGAGGAGTATCTTTTATGAAGCTTACATCATGAATGATAAATCGTGTTGAAGATACAGACAAAAGTTTCATTCCATCTTTCGAAAACATCACATTAACTACATCATCATTATGGCCTCGCAAATTATTGACAATGATTTGAGATTTGACATTAATAATTATAACAGAAGCAGAGCTTGTTCCACAGGCAATATATTCTTCATCTGGAGATAAACAACTGCTGCATATTACAAAAGATTTATCATGAGAATCAATAATAGATTTTTTATTTTCATCTGCTATAGTCCAATCAGAAATAATACTATCATGTATAGATAGAATATGAGAATCATTTTTTGCAAACATAAATGAATTAACCAAATATTCATCATGAAAAAATTCACGTTTCAATTCCCCAGTTTTGAAGTCCCAAAGCTTTATTGAGTCATAAACTGACGTGCCAAAGGTTTTTCCATCACTACTGAAACAAGAGAAGCTAAAGGGATGTTTTAAGTGAGTATGTATTTTTTTATGCTTGAAAGTCCAATATTGGCCATCTTTTTCTGTAATGAAATCCCAAACCTATGAACAAACAAAAAATAAATAACAAAACTAAAAACAATAAGTAAAACTTTCATTACATGTTTGAAAAAAAAATGCAAACATAAATCAATTTTCTGATAATACTCAATATATCACAAAAACAATTGTACCTCATAAATCTATAAGGTTTTTGAATCAAATAAGGTAGTTATAAAAGCTATAAAAGTACTTGAGCAGATTAATTTTTTTTACCTCCAAATTATTCATAAAAAGTTACAAAAGCATTATGTTCTACAAGAAAATATATAACATCACTTCAGCCCTGATTACATATGATTAAATTATCTGTTCTTGGGGAAAAAATAAAATCTGAGCAACTGTTACTTGATTTCTTTTCTTTTATGTGCTTTGATGCATTCATTAAGACAATAACATATTGGTCACAGGGAATAATATACATAACAAAATGTATATTTTGCTCCTTTCAGAATGGGATAATACAATCAAATTTATTTTTATAATATTCTTTTATACACTTGAAAGTATATTTTGCTTTTGTTAGACATCATAAGAAATAGAACAATTGAAGAAAACAAATTGTTAGGTAACACAAAATGCAAGGAACACAAACACATGCACCACACAAGACAAATTGAGTATCACAAAGCTGCCAATGCAGAAAACATAATGAGGTGAAAAAAATGATAAAAATGCTGAGCTTAATGAAACCCATGCTCATAAATCAGTTAAGTACCAATAACTAACAAAATAATAAAATAAGTCAAAAAGACAATAGTTACAAATTTTTCAAAACCTATTAACAACAAATTCAATGACTTTCTTAAAGGTTTTATGTTATTTCTGTGTAATATATATATATATATCATATAATAAAATGAAAAAATACAAGACAATTATACAACCAACAAAGCTAAAAGATAGAAACCAGATTCTAAGAAACATAACTATAAAATAAATGGTGGAAATGAATATTGTACTAGATCTAAATAAATGTATGTATAACAGGAAATAGAGTTAGAACTTTAAAATGGAAGAAACCAAAAGAGTCTATGGACTAAAATGGAAACCTATTATGATTTCTTAAGCTGTTGCTGAATTAGGACCAGCAAAATTAGGGTTAAGTATAATTTACGGATCTACCTTCCCCGTATAGCAGAATTTTTTAACGTAATAGAAAAAACAGAGCCATGTTGAAAAAGTTAGGCCTAAAACTAATACAAGTATTTTGCACCAGACAGTAAAATAAAATTAAAATATGAAAAGAAAGGTTTCTTACAAAGAGATGAACATAAAAAATAATTTTGTTAAGGAAGAACTAAGCAAAAACTTACATGTAAGAATGCTAACCAAATGAGAAATAAATGACAATGTACCCAAGTCAAACACGTGCGCCAAACGACATGTTAATATTGAAGCGTTAACACAGAAACAATATATATATATATATATATTACTGTAAGAATATTGGGTGGATTGCAGAAATTGAATAAAAATGCATAAAAATATATTATTTAAGGGTAACAAGACATAGAAAAATGTAAATTTTACATGCAAAGCATAAAAGTTGGCAACTATGATACTGTTATATATATATATATATAATTAAGTTTAAAGCTTACATAAGTAACTCCAGTAACATCACTTGATATGATATAATTATCATCAGGAGAAAAGGAACAGCATACAACTTCATTACAATGTTCAGTAAAAGTAAAAATTGAGTTATCATTGAGCTTCATAGGTTGCAAATTTGGTATAGATGCTCTTTTTTTAGAATGATTCCCACCTATAAATAAGCAAATCTTTATATTTTAAACTACAATAAAAATATGCTGCTACAATATAAATTATAAACAAAATACACATTCTTGAAAATTACAGTTCATTCATTTTAAATAGAATACAGCAAAACCTAATCATCATAATACAGAATATTTTTCAGCAAACTTTGATAACATGATAGAGGAAAAAATTACCACAAAAAATCTAGAATTTCTCAGCAAAGGATATATTTTAAGCAAAGATTTGCTCAAAAATTAATATTTAAAACCATTAGGTGCTATGTTTAATGGCAGGCTTAAAAATTCCTTCAGAGAAACCTATTTGTACAACTTCTCCCAAGATCAGCAAGACTTCATCCTTACAAGAATAAATGACAACAAATAAAATTGCTTTACAAATTTTACAACAATTTTCACAAATTAAAATGAAAGAGGATGAAGTATATTAATATAGGTATATAGTACAAAAGTCATAGAGGACCACATTCAGTTTTGTATGCATAAACCATCAGCCGATGTTGATACCTTATTATAAGTTACTTTAAAAGGTGAATCGGTGCATGTATGAATCTACATATACAAACTGAGTGAATCTAAAAAAGACCCCATTAATCAAAAACTCTGTAAATAATACATCAGCTTATATTGCAGAATAAATTAGTTAAGTTCCTCACTTAGTCTGTTTACATCAACAGTAGAAGACAAACCTACATGTCAGCTTAGATAGAATAGCATAATTTTTACATGAATAACCCTTATAGAAAATTTTGTGAATCAACACTATAAAATCTCAAAAAAGCTTTGTCTTCATTAATTAAAGCTGCAGCATTAAAAAAAAAATTCTGGCAGTGCTTTGATGTGTTATAGTCTTTGCTCATAGGAGATTTAACATATGAATGCCATATAACAGTTTCACTACATTGTTGTGTGTCTTTTCTTAGAAAAGAATTACTCAAGAAACTTATAGCATTCTTTATCATGATGCAATAATATTCATCACTTAAGGGAAAACTCCCTCATTCTGGATTTCGAAGAATATAAAATTATAAAAACAACAATGCTGTTAGGCAAGGTTTCATCATGAAAAATTTCTGCAGATTTTTAGACAGTCATTAGCTTTTCCTCATATTTACTAGCATAGATCTACTTAATTCCTATATCTGAATCCAGGTGACTAAAGCTTTAAGTTATCTAAAAGAGTTTTTGATTCCACACCTCTGCTAAATTTTACAAAAACATCATGTTACATGCATTATGTTTCAAGTTATAACATACTATTTTAAAATAATTGAAAAGAATTCTAATTATGTTCAACACTGATTGCAGAATAAATGCTTAACTCTGCATTAAGCTAACTTCCTCGAAATACAACGAATTAAATGGACAGGCAAATGTTGTCTGAATAGACAAAGACCGCACCACTAAAAAAAACTTCAATGCCCAATCAATTGGCGCACAGAGAAAAGGCAGGCCAAATCTAAGATGATCTAGAAAAAGATCTCTTAGTTTTGAGAAATAAAAATTGGAGAACACTAGCAGGAAAAACACTGCCTGGGAAAAGCTTTTTGAGAAGGTCAAGGTCTACCCTGGGCTGTAGAGCCACTGAGAAAGGAATAAATAGTTTTTGCAGCCAATAACTCAAAATCAATATAAGCTTTGATTATTAGCATGAAGTATATTAAAACAAAGTTTGTTAATTCATTTTCTTTAAAAACAACTTATTAAAAAATGCTATGATAGAGAATATCAACATACAAATAAAAAAAATCTACCAATAGTATAAATAAAAACAATATGGGAATAAGTATTAAAGAAAAGAAAATAGTAATGCATACAAAGAAAGTTCTAAAGATATGTACTGTATTTTTTATTACAACCATTTTTTTCATAGTTAATGGAAGGAGAGTCTTCAAAAAATGAAAATAAATATAACTGCAGAATATGAGTAATAAATACTTTAATTAAGTAGATAAAAATGCTCTTTTGAAGTATATAATTACATTCAACAAATTTATCTACAGATACTACATATCTTTTAAATGGCATTAATAATTTAATGAGTTTTTACTCTTAAAAATAGTCAACATCACTATTCAAAATTGAAATCTGCAATTTTTCCCTCAATACTAATTTCCATATGCCATGCCTTTAATATAAAAAGTAATTATTATGCTACCATTATGATGTAACCCATGACCTGTTAAATGTATAAGTTTCAAAGAAGCTGTGAAACAAATGGGAAGGAGGGGTAAGAGATTCTAAACATTAACATTAAGATATAAAATTCTAACAGATTACTACAGTGTTATCAAAAAAGAATCTGTGTACACAAATTTTATAAAAATAACACATATTAGATTTTATTACTTTTTTTTTCTATCTTAAATCTTTAAAATACAACTTTTACTTTATAAAGAAAATATTGCAAATGAGACTACAATAATTGAAATTATAAATATAATTATGATGAATTTCGCAGGTCTTGATCTGATGTTACTGTGCATCAGGTGGCAAAAGTAACAACATAAATATAATACAGGATAACAAGAAAAGTTTTGACAATGTAAATTATATAGAGCAGAATTCATATTACAATTGCCAAATTATTTACTCATATTTAACAATGCTTTCTTTTGTCATCAATATTGCCTTATTAGCAAAAATATAACACAATATTTTTTTGATAAATCATTTAATTTAAGATCTAGCAAATAGAATGGTACTCTTTAAAATTTACTTCTTGTTACTTCCCTCATATTAAACAAAGTTTGTTTTACATTGCTTAATTTTGTTGCCATGAATGTAACTGTATTTTTACTTATTAAATAAATGTTTATCTGACTGAATTTTATTTTCTTTGAATTCGCTAATGAAATCACCCCCCCCCCCCCGACTAAACAGCATTATGAAAAACTTCAGTGTAAAGTAACATTTGGGCTAGTAATATAAGAATCTTGAAAACATACATTGCTTTAACAATAATATATTTTTACAAAATAAATTAATGACTGTTGAAAAAATGTCCCAATTTAAAGCCTTCTATTAACTAAAACCTATTTTAAGGGAATATTGGTAAAATTATACTTTTTTAGCCTACTAAAGACTATTAATCACTTATTTTTTTAAAAAAAAAGTGAGATAAATCCCCAATTTTTATTTTCTATCCCCAAACTTAAGTCAAACATGTAACACCTTTTTCTTTAATTCAGGTAAAATTTTAAGCAATCATGAGATTTGTTTGTATTTTTCTTTCATATTAACATTTAAACAATTGTTCTTTGCATAAAAAGTCCAGAAAAAAAATTTCCTCCCTTTTTTGAGTCTTAAAGCTAATTTAAAAGAATTTTTTTTTCTTTCTCTTCTCTAACATCAAATGTCTAATAATCAGCATACAATATAAAGTTTCAGATCACTTAAATTTATGTTTTAAAATAAATAAATGTTCTAAGAGCTGCTTTTAAGATCAACAATAAAAAATTATTACTAAATATAAAAATTATAAGAACAAAATTGAATTTGTAACTATTATAATACCTTAATTTTAAATTCAAAATATTGTTATAAATTTAGTTCAGACAACTACGAAATGATGCACATACTAGAAATAGAATTACAAATGTATTAAAATAAAAAAATTCAGAAATATAATGTAATAAAAATGTAATTAATGTCAAATTAAACAACTATTGTGGAGTACTTTCACCCTATTTATTATGAATGAAAACCAAATATATGATAAATAAAAAGCAATCTTTTCAATTTAAAATGTATATTAATTACATTTTGTTTCCAAAAAATTGATTGTTACAAGGGAAGAAAATAACATCGAAATGTTTTCCATTTACTTGATGTAAGAGATTCTCCAATTTTGAAAATTTTCACAGTTTTGTCAGCAGATGCAGTTACTAACTGATCTCCTTTGGAATTAAAAGAGCAATAATTAATAATATCTGTATGGCCATATAATTCCTGACTTTCATCAAAGGTTGAAGAACTCCATACCTGGGAAAAATAAATTATTAATTAAATAATGAAAACATCCACTTATTTATAAATTTTTATTAAATTTAAAAAATGCTCAATTTTTTTATTACATTATATTCACACATGCTAACATTAAAGTTATTTTAAAATTCGAATTTTTTTTAAAGTTTTATTATTAATTAAACCTGTTAGTAATATAAAATTTATATAATAAATTTGTTTCATAAGGTTATATAAGTATTATTAATAAGAGAAAGAAGGGTGCATTTTTCTTTTTCTAATAAAGTACTTCAGAAATAAGTAATAAAGAAGCTGCATCTTCAAAAAAAAAAAGCTTTTCAAAAAAAAAAAAAAAAAATTAATCATTAAATTACTTCATTAAAAATAATGTCATCAAAAAATTAACATAAGAAAGATTAAATATTTTAAAAATGCAATAAAAATGATAAAAGATTTAGATAAATAAGATAAAAGATAAAGATTTAGATAAATCATTTAGGATTAGGTAATAAAGTAAGATCTTGTTTTATGCAGTAAATAGGTTCTACAGGAAAAATCATACTTGTGCCAATTTGGTTTTGATCAAATTAACTTAAATTGATACGAACTGCTTAGTGACAAGTGGCAATTTTTCTTCCAAAAACTTAAATAGTTATATTGAGATTATACAACTGTTATATTTCATTCAGAAAATCAGTTGTATTCATTTCACAAAAAATTTATAACATGACCAAGAATTCGAAATTAGGTCATAAATACTTGCAATAAATTAGTTGAAATACTTAACAAAACTCTATCAAAGTCAGCACTCAAGGAATTTTGTCAATTATATTTCTATAAGCAAAAATGAACTTTAAAAAGGGGGGAAAAAAGAAAAAAAATTCGAAATTTTGTTGGTTTTTTAACCCCCTCCCCTTTCATTATTAAAATTAAATGAAATAAAATCAGCATTTAATGAATGGTGTATTTTATAAAGTTCAAGTATCCCACCATGGTATAAAACCTTTGATTTCTAAAGGTGAAATCGATGAATGTTGGAAATTTACATTGAATACATATAAGTGAGGGCTGATTGTTAAGATGTAATGTAATTCCTTCATTTTGACAGTTAAAAGTGTTCCTTATCCTTATTTAAAATCATATTATCCATTTAGATTAATTTTTTTTTTCATTTTCAGAAGTTTGCTTCCTATCAACTGACAACCACAACTGTTTCATTCATATGTAAATTTACTTGCTATATGAGTGTGATATTTGAACAATATACAGCAATTGTCTATAAGCGAACTTCCACTATAATGGACTAAACAAGTTAAGCAGTAAGAAACAAAGAATTATCTTAATATATTATATGTTGTTAATACGACAACATTAAAACAGTCTCCATTCCTTACTTTTATGCACCAAATGAAAGAAAGGAATTTATCTGATAGTGTTGTAATTTGAATGTCTGTATTGCTTGTAACACATCCCAGCCAACCTTCCCACAAGCATTTAAAGTAGTCGGTTTTATTTTAGTGAAAGCAGATGCAAGATGAAATAAGCAATAAACAGGAAACTGTTTCTACATATTTTTTGTTGTTAAAGATTAATTTTCTAATTAATCCAAGATGATCTTTTGAAAGCTACTAGCAGTTCATTAATGTTATATGTTAATGGAAAAAATGGCAACAGCTTCATGGACATGCTATGGTTTTTAGAGTATACTAGCCATTACCCACACCCGCTTTGCTGGGTATTTCATGATGTTTTATAAACATAGACTGTTTATATATATAAATTATTGATATCTAAGTCCTGGATTAAGAATTCAATAGTATTGAAAAATATACTTATTCCTGTAACTCTCGTCTCTTGATAAAAAAAGGACATAACTTCTAATTTGTATTATCTAATAATCTCTAAAATTGAGTATAGAATGATGTTTGCACTTTTGTAAACCCTATAAACCAAGTGGATTTCCACAAAACCAATTTTTAGTGGATCTCTACTCCATAAAATAAACATGGAAGCCAAATTTTAAGTCTAAATCTAATAGAGCAAAAACCAAATTTTTACTATCAATACCCCCTGTAATTCTGTTGAGAGTCATTCTCCCAAATAACCATTCTTAGCGGATTTCAATTCAACAAAAGAAAAATGTAAGTCAAATTCCATTATTATACTCCTTGTAGTTCGAAAAATAGGAATTTTTTTTTGTCAACACACCCCAGTAACCCCCTGCTTCCCCAGGAGTTGATTCCCATTAAATGCAATCTTAGTGGATTCCTAATCAACAAAAGAAGCATGCTTAACAAATTTCAATTATGCAGGTCTAACAATTCTATAAAACAGGATTTTTCCCCCTATAACTCCCCTTGACACCTTGCAACCCTCCTGGGGGTTCGATTTTTGTTTTACTCTTTGTTAGAGGAACTCTATTCTATGAAAGGAATATGCCTACCAATTTTCAAGCAGGTAGATCTAATAGTTTAAAAACGGAAATATTTATCTATTACGCCTCTTAATCCCCCGAATTGTTAATTGGGGGTTAATTTTCACGAAACCCATTTTTTAGCAGTTATTTACTCAACAAAAGGAATCTGCTTACCAAATTTGACGGCAGTGTGTCTAATAAATTAAAAATGGAAAAACGCCTTATGAGCCCCCGCAACCCCACCTGGTTGTCGATTTTCACAAAACACATTAGATAGTGGATCTTTACTCCATGAAAGGATTCTGCTTATCATATTTAAAGACTGTATTTCCAGTAGTTTAAAAATAGAAGTTATTATCTATAATGCCCCTTAAAACCTGCAACACCACTTGGGGGTCGATTTTTCCGAAACCCATTTTGTAGCGTATCTCTACCCTATGAGAGGAATCTGCTTACCAAATTTCAAAACTGTGCATCTAATGGTTTAAAAATCGGAATAATTATTTATAGCTCCCCTTAACCCCGCAATACCCCTTTGGGGTCAATTTTCTCCAAACCCATTTTGTAGTGGATATTTTGCTCAATGAAAGAGCTATGCCTACCAATTTTCAAGCAGGTAGGTCAAGTAGTTTAAAAACGAAAATATTTATCTTTTACGCCCCTTAACCCGCAACGACACTTGGGGGCTATTTCTCCAAAACCCACCTAGTAGCTGATCTCTACTCTATGAAAGGAATTTATTTATCAAATTTAAAGACTGTGCGTCTAATAATTTAAAAATGGAAATAATTATCTATAACGCCCCCGCAATGCCACTTGGGGGTTGATTTTCACCAAACTTATTTTGTAGCAGATTTCTACTCTATGAAAGGAATCTGCTTACCCAATTTCAAGATTGTGCATCGAGTAGTGTAAAAATGGAAACAATTATTTATAATACCCCTTAACCCCCATAATGCCCTTTGCGGTTCGAATTTTCTCCTTTATATATATATATAGATTTATATGTGAGCTTAGTAAACAAACCTATATGTACATTAGAGTGGATCATGGTTTTATGGAGGAAAAAGAAAATTAATTGGAACCTATGTATTACAATAAATTAAAAAAATAATTTACTGTGTAGTAAATAGTGCAATGTACATTGCAACATTTCATAGTCCTAGATATCTCTCCCCACATTATCGAATCAGTCTGATCCAAGTTTTTTTCAATCTTCCACTTACTTCATCATGCATTGTTATTTTGACAGTGTTTTTTTTTTTATCTTTAATACCAAAGAAGCAGATAAACATACATGTTTTTTTGTTGTAATTATTTAGTAGGTGTCCTCTCAATGCAATAAATGTCAAAAAGCACTAACATGCCTGTTTTTCTTCAACAAAAATTACTTGGGCTTTTTACCATAAAAAAGCTCAAATACCTAAACTTTGTTTCCCTTGTGACATTATTTTACATGAAAATTATTTTTTTATTTTACTTTCCCCCTTCATCTATATATTAGAGAACATTTTTTTCTTCACAGGTAAGGTTTTGAAATTCAGAATTTTTTTTATATTTTTTTTTATCAACCTCAAAGTACATGTTTGTTTACAAGATTTTTTTATGAAATAAAAAAAAAATTATGTTTTAAAATCACATAAAAACTATATGCATCAAAAGTGGCTTTGTAGTATATAGAAGTACTTACTTTCTTTTATCATGCAAAACTGCACAAATAAATTGTTGTTGACAACCTAAAGAAAATATGCTAATGCTTTCATTCATTATGCTCAACAATATGGGAGAGATCCCATAAATACGCAGCCTGACCAAGAGATGGCAGAAGTTGGTTGAAAAATATCACTGTATTAGAAAGTATGCAATCTATACAGCACATGTTTCAAGTTGCTACGTTATTTAGTATTTATTTGACAGCCATTAAAAGTGAACATTTTCACTGAATTTATGAAAATGGAGAAAATTAGTCATCGTTATGTGATACAATACTTTCATTTGAAACGCCTCAGCCCAACCAATATAAAAGCTGAACTAGATTCTACTCTGGTTGTGTGAGTCTGCTCCTTTGTTTGCAACAGTAAAACATTGGGTAGCAGAGTTTAAACGAGGCCGTATGAGCTGCTGAGACGAGCACTGCAGTGGTCGACCAGATGAGGTGAGTGAGTGAGTGATTTTGGGGTTTATTGGCACAAGAGCCGATTTCGGCTATACTGCGCCAAACATTTGTTTTAATATCTGGGGTCTAGATGGGAAGAGAGCAAGAAAGAATGAATTGAATGACAAGAAAGAGGGTCGAAAATAGAGAAGGATCACTAGGGTACCCCGGGTTCGTGAAGCCCGTGTTTACCAAAGATAGTAAACCCCGTGGGAAAAGGAAAAGATCACTAGGGCACCTCGGGATTGTGACACCCGTACTCACCTAAAGAAGGTGAGCCCCCTGAGGGGCCAGATGAGGTGAAGACTCCAGAAATGGAGAAGAAAATCCACAAATCGGTACTGGATAATCATTGTCTGAAAGTGTGCGAGCTAGCAGATATAGTCAGCATTTCAAAAAGTGGTACATCGCACATTATCTGAAAATTTGGAGATGAGAAATCCATGTGCAAGACAGGTGCCGCGTTTGCTCACATTTGAGCAAAAACAGTGTTGTGAAGATGTTTCAATTAAGTGTTTGGTGAATTTTTAAAGCAACAAAGCAGAATTTTTGCCCCACTTCATAACCATGGATCCATCACTTCCCACCTGAGACAAAAGAACAATCAAAACAATGGACTGAAAAGGGAGAACTGGCTCCAAAGAAGGTGAAGAGCGTTCCATCTGCAGGCAAGATTGGGGGGAGGGGTAATTTTCATTGACTATCTTGAAAAAGGAGAAACTATCAATGGCGAGTATTGCGCAAACTTATTGTAACATTTGAGCAAAAAAATCAAGCAAAAACGGCCACATATGGCTAAGAAGAAAATGTTGTTTCATCAAGACAATGCACCCACTCAAATCCGTTATTGCAATGGCCAAAATTAATGAATTAAAGTTTGAACCCTATTTGCCAGATTTACCCCTTCCTCAGAATATTTTGGCATTCCTAAACTTTAAAAAATGGCTCAGTGGTCAAAGATTTTCCAACAATGAAGTGTCAGCAGTTAATGGCTATTTTGAGGAGCCAGACAGTTTTTATTATAAAACAGGTATAGAACTTACTGAACATCGGTGAGAAAAGTGTATAGAGCTGAAAGGAGATTATGTTGAAAAATAAATATATTTCTTCCAAAATTTTTGTGTTTTCTTTGTTGGGTTGGGTACTTCTGGGACCACCCTCGTATTATAGAAAAATTTTCCTTACATACCTTTATATTGATAGAAAGAGGCAGAGACAAATAATACAAAAAAATAACATGTGTGTGTGTGACCAAAGATTCCATGTTCAAATAATTTTCAGATGTTCTATTTAAAATAACTAAATTTCAGTTTCTTAAAAAACTATATTACCAACACAAATCCATTTGTTCTTCCATCTGGTAAATTCTTTGATCCAACAACAGCAACTAATGAAGCATTATGGTTGAACACAGCATGTTTTGAGCCTTCACAAAACTTTATGGTACAATTAAACAAACTGTGAACATTTTCATCTTTATTACTGTAAAAATAAATTTATTTATAATATATATATATACACATTCACAACATATATACACTCATTATTTAATAATTTCAGTTGGTAAATAAAAAAATAAAATAACAATTTCAGTAAGTACCACAGAATCAGCTACAGTTAAACACAAACTAGGCTGGAAAAACTAAACATTAAATTATAGTAATTTAGAAAAAATTTTGCAACATTAATCAAATAACAAATTAAAATTTATACAATAATGCAGCCATTTTTAAATTCATGAGAACATTTATAAAAATAATTAAATATTATAGAAAAACAGAATATGGAAATTTTTTGAAAAAGCAAAAAACTTATTTTTTAATCATTACTAATCAAATTTTTTTATTATCAATTAATAAAGAATTATTTCTTCAATCCTAAAATATGCTAAATTAGTAAAAAATGAATACTATTCCAAAAAGAATGAATTATTAAAAAGTTATAAAAACAAGTTTCATAATCATTTGATCTATCAAAACTAAATCCAAAATTTCATGCAATTATTTCTCAAAATTAAGAAAATTTTCCCAATTGAAGCTCAGATTTTGAAACAATCCATCCCTACAGGAACAATATGTAAATTTATAATTTTCAACCATCAATTATGCAATGTTTGAAAACAGAAAAATATTATGAACAGCTTACTTTTGAAATAATAATACAGAAAATTACCACCAGTAAATAGAAAATACAATAATAATTAATTATAAAGAACACTAGAAGTTTTATTATTAGAAGTATTGCAATAAGGCAAACTTCCATTGATGAGATCAACATATAAAAACAACACATATGAACTAAGATCAAGATAACGAAATAAAGCATAATATATGGAGGTATTAAAAGGCAGCAGTTACACAAAACAATCAGGGATGATGATGTCATTGGATAAGATGTTATTGGTATTGCAAAAAATAATAAGGCTCATTTAATTAACTGAATATAGATAAATTTATTTTCATAAGAAAATAAAATATATTTACCCTTGCTACTTGTTGTTTACTTACATTTTTTACTTTATGTAGAGATAAAAAAAATGAAGAGTGGACTTTTTTAACAAGATTAGTAGTGTAAAGATTATAAGATATAAAGAATGCAACAGAAAGGAAAAGATGCTGAATTTCTCGTTGAAGAATCAAAATAAAACATACAATTTCATAAAATGTTTTTCAAAAGCTTTTTTTATGCAATTTATTAAAAATTAACTTTGTTTTCTTGTATGCAAGATTCGCAAGTCATTTGCACTTAAACTTTTAATTTTATTTTTATAGCCAACAGAAACTAACAGTGCTAATCAGATTGTAACAACATACACTGAAACAAACATAACAAAAAATTTGAAATATATTTACATATGTATATACAGAAATGGCATATATTAAGCAGCTCCAAAGATCTGGACTTTTACATCATAATAATTATCTTGCTTCAAAGAAAAAATTATTTTCCATCCATGATTAAACGAACACAAATCTGGATTCATTCTTTGAAGAAAAATTCTGCATATACCACTAATATTATATAATATACATAGGGTGAAAAAAGTTATCTTTAAATCATACCACCACTCATAATATTTTCCATCTTTCATTGTGCTTGTATAATCTTTAGCTTTCTTGTATACTATAGAATCATTTGGTTCAAAAAGTGCCAATTGAATGATATCACAACTCTTATGAATTAAAGAATTAGCATTCCTATTTATAAATTGTTCAAACATTTCAACATATTCCTCCTGTAAAAAAAAGTTATTAAATTTGAGCAATAAACATAAATGAGCTTTATTAAAAAAAGTACCAAAACAAAATTAAACTTCATTACATTGAAAGAGAAGCAAATAGAATTAAATCAGTGTTTATTAAGTGGTAAAAAAATTAATAATTTTAACTGAACCAATTTTCCAATGATTTGTAGCAAAAATTTAGAGAATTTACCTTTCAAAGTATTTTGTTGTATTATTTTTTTAAAAAAATAAATAAAATAGATAAAAAAAATTAATTAAAAAACATATTACCTTAGAAAAATAATTTACATTTATACTTTCAGTGGATTTATTAAGATGCAACAATAACTTATGTTAAGAGTGAAAAGATCCTATATATACTCAAATAAAAATTTATATACCAGTAATTCCTGGCATATAATGCACACCTATAACCTTCAAAATTGCATTTTTTTTTGTTTTTTTTTTGGTATATTCACCCTATAAAGCAAACCTTTTTTTATGAAGAAATCTTAAATGTACATAAACAATGCTCTTATCTTTTAAAGTCTAGAAATAGTCTATGAGAGAGTTTTCCATCACACTATAAAGCAACACGAAGACTACTGACAATATGCCTCATAATGTTGAACCTCGATCAAGTGACAAGAACAACACCTGAGCTGGCACCACCCTTTTTTAACTATCACACCAGATCAATAAGAGGGCATTGAGCCTCTACAGATTTAACATGCATCAGCCCTTTCTACACAATGGGTCTTCAGTGGCACCAGGACTTGAACCTGTGACGCTCAGGCTACAAGTTTATGACCATTACCACTATGTTACCATGGCCAAAGAAAGTCTGTTAGTAGGTAATTAAAAAAAACTTTAAAAATATAGTACATCTAACAAACAAGATGGAATAGAAGATAATTATTTATTTATGGATCAGAGTAACAATAATGGTGAAAAAATGAAATAAAATTTGATGATATGTAAGAAAATATAGAGGAAAACGAATATTTTTTTCCCATGTTATCCAATAATGAAGGTTCAGAAGGTAGGTTGTTTCTTTTAGAGTATTTGGATGCATGTGGGAATCTAATTTTTTTATGCTCCAGTTTTCGTTTTTGTATCCAGCATATAATGTGCACCCATAAATTTTTTACCTTATTTTTTGTGTTACAAGTATACATTATACACCAGATTATATGGTAAATTTTTTTGATTTGCTTTGCACTTTTGAATGTATCAATGAAACATAACCAATAAAAATACCAGTAATCAAAACAAAAAACTGCTTTAAAATAATAAAATTCAAAAAATTAACTTTTTGAACATTTACTTCTCAGCTCATCAAGACATATACATATTTTTACTTTTTAGTAACAACAAATAATTTACCAATACAAAATATTAACCATACATGTTCCTCAGATTTTAACAATTACCAATTCTTTATGAAGACTGATGTAATATAAATTAGGTACATCACAAATGGATTGCGAGAATTTTTTTCTTCATAATCAATTTACGATTGTTTTTCGACACATTGGCTCTTGACAAAAACTTCTTTTATTTCTAAATTTAAATTTTAAAAAATAAGTTTTTACATGTAATTATACAGTTATTCATTATCTTTCATTCATAATTTTCCGTAATTTGAATGCATCACACAACCATAAATTGGTTTGTCTTTTCACAAGGAAAAGTATGTCTGCATTTACAATTCAATACTTGTCATTGTCAATGAAATTTAAAAATGAGAATCATTTCAATATCAATAATTAACAGCAGAATTCTTATATTACCAGATTTTATGACTGCATCAACAACATCAATATAAACTTTTTGTTTTAATAATGAAATTGAATATTAAGTTAAAAAATACAGAAAAAAAGTCTAGTTATGAATTATACATTTACAGTCACTTAATAAACAACTTTTAGAAGATTTTAAAATTTTCTTTCAAAAAAGTTCAGTGATGATTGTTAACAGCTAACTGAGGAACTGGCTGATTTAAAATTAATATGCTTCATCTCCAACATTCAGACAAATTATTGTCAACTGTAAATCTAATGGAAACCTACTTTTAAATTTAGAAATATAATAATCATTATATTTCCTGATTCATTTCAATAACTGTTAAAATGTTCATGTATGTTAAGAAATTCAGTATAAAAATGCTAATCAACAAAAACAGATTAAAAAATATAGACGTTGCATATGTGGAGAATGGATGCCAGTTCAAGTATCTGCCTTGTAATCTTATCAAAGTACAAAATTATGAAGAATATTGATTGCAGATAAATAAATCTTTATGTTGGGTAGAAATAAAAAAAACCCAGAGATTTTTAATGTAACAGGGAGCATGAAAATTATTCCATATTTTCAGAAAAAAGCTATTATTTTGAAAACTTAATTTACTTCAAATGCATACAAGTTTTTAAAAATATTTCAATGAAAAAAATACATTTCATGGAATAAAAAGCTCAATATGTTATTTGCACTGGTTAGGTTTTTAAAAATTTGAATTAACATTATCATTAAAATCTAATTATTGTTTTTTTAAACATCTTTCTTTGAATTCAAATACAAAATAATAAGAGTAATAATAATAATACTTACATTTTTAAAGCCACTTCTAAAATATTGATAATCATATAAAATGTCTACACTCTCTGTCAAATGTATTTTCTGTTCAATAAATTTTAAGTCCATAAACAACTCATCCAGCATTTCGTATTCTTCAGCTTCAAACAAATGGTATCCAATAGTAAATGGAATGTAATTTTTTGGCACTTTAGTCAAATCATGTTTTCCATCTGGCATTGCACTTAACTCCAATATCTTTTTAATTAATTTTTTATGATGTTCCTTTTTCTATATAAAAAAGGATAAATTTATAAAATTATAAATATCTTTTTTGAGTCAGTAAATTTATATCAGATATTAAATAAAACATTTTTAAAAAATGCATTACATATTATAAAAAAATAAAAGCAGTTCTTTACATTAAAGTTGAAAAGGAAAAAATACATCTACAGTTATCAAAAAATATCAAAGGGGGGGAAAATACTTGCAAAATTTAGAAAAGCTATATTTGAAATCAAAGTATACTTCTAGAAGCTAGATATATATTCTAGATCAGGGGTGGGCAAATAGCAGCCCATGGGCCACATAAGGCCTACCAAGACAGCCAAAAAACCAGACATAAAATATTCTCTACATTGGGTCGACATATATTTGTGACCAAAGCTTAAGAAAATCAACAAGAGTTAGCTGACAATAACTAGCAGGCTGAGATGACAATTTCAACAAGCAATATCATTTCAGATTTTAAAAAAATTGTAGAAAAGTGGGAAAGAGGGTACATTTATCTCATTAAACTAAATTAAATAAATTGCAGCTGCAGATTATATGAAATTAGCTCAATATAAAGTAACTGAATAAAACTACCACTATTTTATTTGCTGTAAAATCCAGCATATAACGTGAATTTATACTTTCAAGCTGTAATTTTTCATTTTTAAGTATATTCCCCAAATAACACGCACCCCCTTTTTTATGAAGGAACCTGAAATGTAAGTATGAAATGATTTTATGTTTTTAAGTCATTTATTTGAGGTACTATCCCAGACTTTTGAAAAAAAAAAAAACAGTACACTTCCAGAACTACAACTCTTCAGGTTGATAAGGAATGTGTATAATTTCTTTTAAATAAACAATGTTTCAATTTATGAAGAAGCCTAATATTTTTCTATACTCACCTAGTTTTTAATTTTAAAGCTCTAATTTTTATACCTGGCACGTAATGCATACCTGTAAACTTTGAGCTAGTTTTCTAAGTGTGAAAAGTGCATGTTATACCTTGGATTTTATGGTAACTTATCTTCATTGATTTTTATGGTACAATTTATACCTTTCTTGAAATACAATTTTAACTAATGAACTAATTTAGGATACCATTCAAGAGTTCATATTCCAAGTATTCATATAATAAAAATCATAACAAAATATTTATTCTAATCAAGAGTCATAAATACCAAGCAATAGGAATATCTCCAAAATAATCAATATTTAGAAGGAAAAAAAATTGAAATGCAATGAATACCTGTATGAAATAAAAGTCACTATTTTTTACATTTGCACAATTTTCAAATTTACCAATATGAAGTTTACTTATGCGACTGATGTTCAAGTAATTTTGAATAAAAAGTATAGTTCTACAGAGGCATTTGAAATTAGAAGAAATTTTAAATGTCATTCTAAAAACTGTTCAACAGCGTATTAATATGGTGAAAGTTTTTTTTAAAATTTCTAATATTCTGTTTTACAATCATTTTCAATAACGTAAAAAAGAAACAAAAAGTTATATAAATTTTAATGTAATAACATTATTTTAGCTTGAAATGGTTTTAAAATAAAAAATATATAAATTAACATTGTCTTAAGAGTAGCACTGGAGACATATACATTTTTTTAACAATAATGGAATTATGTCAGTAATTTAATTATTGAAAATTTTAAAAATATATATTTATTAGTTATAATTAACAACTTCATTAAAACCTTAACTTTTTCCATTTCAACTTTTCAATAAAACAAAAATAATGTTACAAAATAAATTATTCTAACTTAATACTGCATTGTGTAAAAAATGCATATATGATGCCAACTTAAAGGTAATATGCTATACCAAGAAGTTGTACATATTTTTTAAAAATTAATGTCATTTAACAAATTAATGTCATTTAATAAATAGATGTTATAAGTTACCATTATAATATTTCTCAATTGCTTACTATACATGAAATAGTTGTTTTATTAATTACTTTAACCACAAAGTTAGAAAATTGTCATAATCATTAAAATTAGATTTTTATATTACGGAGGTGCATGAAGTTAAAAATTTCATAACTAATTAAACATTTCTGAGAAATTAAAATAAATTATAGCTATGACTACTTCAGGAATGAATTTTAGTTAAAATAATGATCAAGAAACGCTTAAAAATATTAATACATACTCTTTATCAAAAAAGTTTTTTACACTTTTAGCAACTCTTTAATAAGGAATATCATTTAAAAAATTATTTGCTGATAACCACTGCTATGTGCCTCAGCACTGAATGAAAGAGGTTTTGGATGCCTTGAGGGGTATGTCAACCCACACTATCTCAACAAACTGCCTAAAATGAATTGATGTAGCAACGGGTGTTGTATGCCAGGCTAGTCTTCTTTGATCAGAGACCTGACATGTTCAGTAGGTAATATATTGGGAAAACAAGCAGCAATTTGATTTGGTGAGCAAAGATCATACTATCTAGTCATTGTATTGCCAAAGCACACTAGGAACTGCAGAAGTGGAATCAAATACCATTCTACACCATGATATCAGCTACAGGACAAGTATGGCAAGGAACAAGACGTTAACCAACCTCTTTCCATAATGTCTCCAGACTTTAATCTAACCATTTTGGTTCTGCAGGCAGAAATATAGTTTGTCTGTAAAGGCAATTTGGTACCATTTGATTGTCCATATCTGTGGGTACCAACACAGATATAAACACCTGTGGGTTTGAAACAAAGGGAAAATAGTGGATGTCTTTCGGACATTCCACTGCCATGCAAACTAATTGAATGATATGTGCAGTCACCTTGTCATATAACAGATCACATTTGCTGAGATATGGATCCTGATGTGGTTAAACAATCCATCAATGTCATGTACAAAATACATCTGTCACCAACTGCAGTGGTGAAAAGAGGCTGGTACAATTGATCAGTCTATCCTTCTAGCTTTCATCATATACAAATCTACTTCACTGTTGCTTGGTTACACTCAACATGATTGGTGATTTCTAAGAAGGATAATCTGTGTTCTCTAGAGACAATTTTTTCTAGATCAATTTTTTAGCTGTGTTTGAATGACACTTAAGCTCTTCGACAGATACTGAAATTAGTCAGACAAAACAACTGCATTAAAAACCAATCTTCCAACCAAAACCAAACAGCATTTTGTTCTCCCTTTATATAGTATTTTAGGTGGCCCTATAGGCATCCTTGATGTGCACTGAAATGCTAATCATTTACATATTCAGGATAACAGTGAGAATTTTGATTTGTATGTTTCCTTTATGGTATAGCATTTTGGAACTCTCAAAAATTGGTTTCAATAATATATATTAAATTGATATAGCATATAATTATCATAATTAACTTCGGTTTATGTATATATTTCTTGCCACTCTTTAACATTTGATTAAAATTAACTACAAAGAAACATTTATTTATAAGCATTTTACTATAAATAAATATAATAAAAATATGAATTTACATCTGTATTTCCAATTTGTTCATCTAGGATCTCCAGGTATAGATCATGACTTGAGTATGAGAAACTATGTTCATCCTCTGCAGATTGTTTCATATCTACAAAACATCTATTGTAAAGTTGGCGCATAATATCAAATACTTCACTGTAATTTAAACCCCACAGTACTTCAAGAACCTGAAAAAAATTATTAAATTACTTTTTTTAAAGATAAAAAATATATAAATGTGTCACTGAAAAATTTAAACAACATTACAAAAATTCCAAGAACACATCTGCCCAAAATAAAAATAATTAAATTAAAGACTGTTTTAAATAATACAATAAGAAGCTTCTGGATAGAATCTTCTATTATGACTAATTTTTTATCAAGTTTGTATTCAGAAACTATGTAAGGATGGTGCTATGTAGGGGGGTGCAGGGGGTTACTGGAACGTATTGACAAAAAAAAAAATTCCTTTTACCGAGCTACAAGGACTATAATAATGAAATTTGTTTTGCATTTTTCTTTTGCTGAATTGAAATCTGCTAAGAGTGGTTATTTTGGAAAACGGCTCTCAACGGGATTACGGGGATATATTGATAGTAAAACTTTTGTTCCTTCCTGTTAGATTTAGACTTGAAATTTGGCTTGCATGTTCAATTTACGGAGAAGAGATCCACCGAAAATTGGTTTTGTGGGAATCCACTTGGTTTTTGGGTTACGAAAGAGCAAACATCATTCTATACTTCAATTTTAGAGATTTTTAGAAAACTCAAATTAGATGAGTTCTGCCCTTTTTTTTATCAACAGGCGACAGTTACAGGTATAAGTATATATTTCAATACAATCGAATTCTTAATGTGCTAAGACTTAGATATCAATAATTTATACATATATATAAGCAGTAAAAATTTATAAAACATCATGTAATACCCAGCAAAGTGGGCGGGTAACGGCTAGTAGTAATATAAAATTAATAATAATAAAATAAATTAAATTAAATAATAAAATTTAGTCCTTTTTCTCTCATTAATTTTTTTTTATTTACAATTACTTATTATTTTTTTATTACAGGATCCATATTCCCGTCAGCATATTCCATTTTTAGAATTCACGCAATTTTATTCTATGTCAACTATATAGTGCGTAAGTACCATCCAGTAGCACACACAGGAATTTTTCAGGGGGTGGGGAGTTCAGGGTCAAAAGTCCACAATTCTCGTATCATGCTCCTATACACCACCCAACATATTCTTTTGATTTTGTCGATTTTCGGGAACAAAAAAAATTTATTGAATAAATAATTAGCATTCATTAATAAAATTAATTATTAATAAAAATATTTAATTAAATTTTATGTACTATATACATAAGATTAAAATCAATCAGAAAAAAATCAAGGGCAATGGGAGGGGTTTGGACCCTGGGAACCCCCAGGTGTGCTTCACTGGTACCATTTAATTTTATGGGATAATTGTAAAACATAAATTCACAAAATGACTGGAAAAAAAAATCAAAAATTCTAAAGTACACATATTTACTACAAACTAAATAAATGTATAAGGAAATTTTTATTTTTTCAAAACAAAATTTTTTTTCATTTGTCATTTATTTTATTAATGAAATTTTAATCACTCAATGTATTTATCAAACAGAAACTACCATATACATTGTTTACATAAAAAAGTCTGCACAATGATATAGAGATTTAAAAATAATTGTAAAGTACCAGCAAATATAATGGTCAAATGAGTGTGAGTCATTTTTTCAACTGAGAGACTACACAAATAATTAAAAGTTGGTTGAAATGAGGAGTAGTTAAGAGGTCATCCATTTTAAACATGTCAGAAATTTCACTTTTATCCTTATATTTTTTTCAAAAAAAGATAAAAATTTACATAACAACTATTTTTATATAACTAATATATTACCTCAATTGAAATTGAAACATCTCTATCAAAAATTAAGAAATCCAAATAATAATCTTTCAGATGTTGGATGGGCTCAAGGCAGAGATTTATAAGTTTACCAAGATCTTTCGAGTATTTTGAGTCCCCTGAATTCATTCGCCTTCGCAAAGTACCAGTTCCTGATTCTAGCCTTCTATTTAAATCTTCCCATTTCTTTTCATTATTCCCTGCATCACTCATAAGGCTACCAATCAGGCTTGCAACCAAAGGTGATCCTAAGGATGTAAGGATTTAAAAGTTGAAAAACTAAAGCAATTTATACATATATAATAATTTCCAAAATATCATCTAAAAATACTTCAAATAAAAAACTG
Organism: Trichonephila clavata; assembly: GCA_019973975.1. Taxonomy (NCBI): domain Eukaryota; kingdom Metazoa; phylum Arthropoda; class Arachnida; order Araneae; family Nephilidae; genus Trichonephila; species Trichonephila clavata. Next base: position 64,301 of record BMAO01008148.1, read on the forward strand.
CTATAACTGAAATTATAAAAGAAATTACAAACTTTTGCAGCATTTGAATAACGATACAATCAGCAAATACCTAATCATGCAATTCAACTTTTATATTATGAAAAATTCCCAAACATTTTTACCTAATAATAATGGGATTATTTCTATATTAAAAAAAATAGTAGAATAGAAATTTATAGGGGGGGGGAGACACTTTACAAAATATTAGAAACAATTTTATTAATTAAACACGTAGATGCACACTTTGGATCCATGTAGGTGATAATTTTTCATACACAATACAGGCAAAGTAGATTTCCTTGCAAATTTGGCAAGAATGGATAATGATTAGGCTTTTTAAATTATTTTAATTTTAATAAAAAAAAAAAAAGATCTATTAAAATGTCAACACAATTTATTCAAATGACTAGAATATGCACTCAAAACATATTAAGTTATTGTTTTAATATCAATATTAAAATTTAATAGCAATAAAATAAGAATGGTTTACAATTTTGGAGCTTTTCAGTTCACAGTAAGCACATTTTTAGTTAAAGTAAATGTTGCAAAAATATTATATGACAAACAAAACACATGTAGTCATACAACTGAAATAATGCTTTTTTTAAAGACAATTTAGTTTATTGAAATATATATGTAAATTATATAAATATTACGAACATACAATTTTTTTTATGAAAGCGTTACATGAATATTTTTTAAAAATAGGTTTTATATTTTATGCTTGTCTAGGGCAACACAAACACACACTTCCTATATTGTACCAACAAAATATCATTAGAAACTAGGATTACAAATATAGACCTTAAATACATCTCCAAGGAAGACCTTTTAAAATTGCATTGATTTTAAGATTTATTAGACTGCTTGCAAGCTGCTGTAATAGAATGTGGACAGATTAATACAATATATAGCCACTTAACTATGATCACCCTATCAATATCTCACAGTGCCAACTTTTCTTCTTAATACAACTTTTTAATTTTCTTTGCATGTTAATAGGTCATTTATGAAACCCAAGGTTATACTTTCCAATAGTGGGCTGGACAGTTGGTGATCAAGATGTCAGGCTACTCAATCAACTTCATTCTACAAATGCTCTTTAGAATTGAGAACTAGTGATTGTGATAGCTAACTCAACAAACTGAAGTCTGTCATATTCTTCAAACCAATCCTGTTAATACTAATACCATGGCAGGAAATATTATCCAGTTAAAAATACCCATTACCATTGAGATAAATCATACGCATCACAGGATGTACTTGGTAAGCAATGATGTTTATGTATGATGTATTAATCAGACATCAACGCACATGAAATAAAGGGCCCAAAGCACGTTAGGAGAGCATTTCCCAAAAAATGTCACATTGCATCCATGAGTTTGAAATGCTTAGCAATGCATTTAAGGTTCATGCTGTTTCCTTCAACTGCTAACACTCTTTCATCTCCATTATAAAATTTTAAACACGAATCATCAAAACACATTTTTTTCCTAATTGTCCTTCATCCAATCATTGTGTAACCGAGCAATTCTGAGATACTTTGTTTCAGACAGTAACAATATTCATATTAGCCTTTGGCTTACAAAGCCCATACAATATATAGCACAGCAAACAATATCCTCAGAAAAACTTTGAGATAACCCTTCATTAAGATCTGATGCAATATGCTGCACTTCTACCATTCTGTTTTATTGACTTCTTAAAACCTTAACTTCCGTGCCAATATACACTGTATTTACTCGAATCTAAGCCGCACCACAAATTCTCAGCAAGTCTTTGTGGAAAATGAAAAATACAGCAATTACAGGTTCTAAAATATTTTACACTAATTGCCCCAACCAATGCCTTTTTTTAAAAATTTAATTCTAAGCCGCAACCGATTTTCAGTAACTTAAATATTGAAAAAGAGCAGCTTAGATTCGAGTAAATACAGTATATATAAATATGCCTCGCTCAGCCAGTGTGTTAACTGCCTCTAGCATGTATATATATATGCCTTTTCAAATTATGAACTTTTGTATAGCACTGCTACCTGTAAAACTATTCTGAAGGCTTTGGAATGCAATACAATGGCCTTGACAATGCTTGTGAAGGATTTACTTATTTATGCCTTTTCTTTCCCAATAATACACTGCATAATTTTGGATGCTTAAGTGAAAAATGATAGCACTGGGGAATGCAACTTTTTCTCGTCAGTTAAAGGGTTAACATTTAAAAAAATTTTTGTTTTGCCTGATCATTCACCACTCAGAGATGATAATTTACCCGATACATTCCAGTCTTGATACACTTTTTTAAAATTCTGCTCATGAACATTTCACAAATATGGTAGTTTTTCTAACACTCCATGCAACCCAACTTCTCCTATCACACCACATTTAAAATCAGTTAAATCACATCCCTCCTCCAAATATTCATAAGCAAGTAACCTATACCAGTTACAGGGACTCAGATTTCTTTTTAATACTAATCTAACCTTCTAGTGCCAACATTGTAATGAAATAGTCCATTTGCATTAAACCGTCAGGTTATCATGATGAAGTGGCCTCTCAGTGTACTAAGCATTTTGATATTGAAATTCATTTATATAGATGCCATCTGCATTAAATCAATAATAATTAATGTAAAGTAGCACATTATAGACAATTCAGCATTTTTCTAATACAAAAGTGACATAACTTGTTTCCCAATTATAGAATACCTCAATATTTGAAAAAATATTATTTGCAAGCATAGCATATAAATTTTTTTTAACCCTTTGAAGCGCGGAAAAATAAATTTGCGGAATTTTTCAAAATAAAATTATAAATGTAATGTATAGAACCTAAGAACAAAGAAAATACCTTTAAAAAAAATTACAGTACATCCCCCCCCCCCGAGGGGGGAAGTGGTTTCACCGAAGAACCACTGCGCACCTATGACATAATTCTCGGATGAACAATATATGATTTGCGTCAGATTTGTAAGAATATTCTTTATATATTTTGTAACAAATTTACTAAAATATGCAATATTAAGTATTAGAATTACTTTTTAAATATTAAATAATACAAAATATAACTATAAGCGATTGAAATCAACTTCAATAGCCAGTAAAGTTTTTTTTTCATTGTTTCTTTATTATTAAATTATTAAAACATGCAGTAATACTGAAATAATAAACCCCTCCCCCAAATCAATGGCAAAACCCTATAAATTATTAGTTATTTCATTGCCTGAGTCAAAGAAAAAAAAGGGGCTAAATCTCTTACGCGCGTGTGCTATAAGCCGGAGAAGAAACGGACAATTTTCATGTTCTAGGTGCGCAGTGGTATCAGTCAGAAACCACCTGAAAAAACCTTTATATAAGGCAATTCTTTTCATAATTTATCATACTAAAAATTAGTTATGCTATGAAGAGCATATGCAGCAAAAATGTACATAACTTACTTTGAATTTTTGTCTATTTTTATTTGCTAAAAAAAATCTTTTTTTGGAGTGTTTAAAAAAGACTTTTAAAATGATACATTTTTCTTACAGAAAAAGGAGTTTTTTTTCTAACGTGCTGACATCTAGTGTCTTTTAAGAGAGTTAAAAGATATCTTTAGAATTATTGGTTTCATTAAAATACCATTGTGCGCTTAGAGGTATTTTTTAGAAAATGGTGGTTTCAGAGATATACCACCGTGCATTAAAGGGTTAAATGATTCAAAGTGAGTTTTGAAATGGAAATTTGTAAATGATGGAATGTTGAACAATCAAATTCTTCATAATGCAGAAAATAATGAACCAATGCAATTTATGAGATATTAAAGCATGTACATTCAATTCTATCTTAATTTAAACCTTTTAACAATGAATTTTATTTAATATTTATATTTTTAAACTATTTCCCACATTTTCAAAATTCATTCATCTTATATGTCTCTTTTACAATTATGTTTAATTTTCTTTTACTATTGTATTTTGAGGGTTACCTAAATTAACTTCAATGAAAATTTTTTCATTTAAATTAATATTTTTAATTTAATATTATAAGTGCCTCTTTGATGTGATAAAAGTTAAAAATTCATACATAAATGTACTAGTTCTTCCAAAAATCATTAATAAGTAAATTAAATTAAAGGTTGGTAATCAACATGTGTGCATAAGCCTATTTTTAGTGTTTTTAAAACAATAACACAGTAAGTTTATTGTTTTATACCACTGATATGTTCTACAGAAAAATGCTTTAAAAAATTTACATAGTGTTGACAAATTAGAGATCGTTATCTTTTGTTATAAATTCTAATTTCTGCTGTGTTCTTTAATCACATTTAATGCCAAAATGAATTCACATTAATTTACAGCCATTTTAAAAACAATTCAGAACTATGTATTAATGTCACCACAGACAAATTAGCATTACATAAATTGCACCATTTTCCTCCAAAATTGGATTGCTATTTTTTTTAAAAATCAAACATGCAAGAATCTCTTTTTTTTTTTACTGTCATGATATCATGGCACAATTCGAGTGGCGCCAATTTGGCTATGGTGATGTTAATACACAAGTACTAAAAATTCCTTAGAAATGAATAAATAGCTTACATTATAAATTCCTCCAAAAGTCTAAAAGAAATCCCTATAAAATCTTAAATTAACATTAACATAATTCAAAATTACATTTATTTTGTTTTATTAAAATTAAGTAGTTTTAAATTTTGTGACTAGATATTAATAGTCTGTACCATTTATGAATTGATTCCAGATCCCTTTTATCTCATCAGAAGAGACTGCAATGTACAAGTATCTTGCCAAGACAATAGATTCTTATGAACTTATTCTGCCTAGCTCTTTTTTTTTCAAAAATGTAATCAGTAACTGAACTTTGCAATGATGATTTTATTAGTTTATGCATTTCTCAGTATCCAAATATATCAATTCTGAAGTTTCCATTGTAATGTTATACTTCAATAGAACAAAGTGAGTGAGCCTTAAAAGTGCCACAGTTTTTGGATACTGTCTATATCTGGGCTTCCTAAATAAACCAAAATATGCAAGATGCAAACTGCACAACTTTAAAAAAAAGGCTACAGTTTTTCCACTCCCTTCCCTTCTTTCAAATGAAAATTTATTTTAGATAGGCAAATTTTTGATGGCATTTTTTAAACTGTATAAAATAAAATGCATCACATAAAAGACTATACAAAACTCAGTGGTGTAACAGTCCATGAGGGGACAAGGCCTACTGGGCTCATCTCCGTCTTTATGACCTTGGGCACTGAGGTGCATAAGTGATCAGTCTGATGCGAAGCTCCTAATATTTAGTTTCCAAGCAAGCATGGTACTCATTTATCAACACACTGAAGGAATGAAAAGCTGGGTTGACCTTGTACAGCCTGGGGTTACATATTAGACTATAATATCAAATTTCATACAGTTTATTATTTTTTATTAATTTTCTGATTTTCAAGTGTTTGAAATTCTTTATCTGTTTACCATAGATATAAAAGTATTTTTTAACAAGAATTCCAAAGGAACATATTACATAAAAATATAACTGAATAAACTGTAGTTTAACATTTAAATGCATTTCTTAAAAAAATTTTTTTTTAAATATTTTCCTTTTTTAATAACTTGTTAAGAATTTTGAAGTATAAAAATGTCTGTTTTGTTTGATAGCTATTTTAATGCTACAAATAGAATTACTTTTGGAGTTATTCAATGATACCTTAGTAAATTAGAATTAAAAAACACAGTAAGTCTTCTGTACAGAAATATTTGTACGAATTAATAAAAGCATTTGCCACTTTCTTATTTACAAATAAAGCAAATGCACATCATTCTTTTTATATCTTATACCCAATGGATTTAATTTGTGTGACATCATGATTACATGGCAAGTATAAACGCAAGCTTTCATGACAAAAACTGACATGTGTGAGCGTGACTTTTGCTTTTTACACAAAACCTTTAAAAGATACATGATTTTGAACAAAATTAGCACACATAAGTAAAAAACAACAACAACAACACACATATGATTTAAAAACTACATTATATAAGGAAAATAAGCAAAGAAATTTTTTTGGGCAAGAATAATACTAAATCCAAAAAGTTGAGAGAAAAATAAAAAATCATATTAAATCAGACTCCTTTCAACTTAATCAGTTGAATAATTATTAAAAATATATTATAAGAACCCCATATAAATTTCACTGACATGTATAATGCATATAATTTAACTTGATCAAAATACCAAATTCAGTCTCTTTTCTTAAGCTAATTATTATTCATTATTGTTTTAATTTGTAACTTACTATTAATAATGAGTTTTATTTGAAAAAATGTTTCAAGTAATAACTTAAAAATATAGAAAATAATAAAAAAATTATATATAAATTTAAAAGTAAAAAGTGAACATACCTTTACATTTCTCACAAATACTATTGACAATATCAGGGAGTTGATATGGTTCACATCTTACATACTTAGAAAGTATGTAAGAAATTTCTTTCAAACTAAGATCATCTCGACACTCAACAAAAGAGCAAAATGACGAAAACATATCCATAGCACTTCGAACGTTTGTAGTGACCAATATAGGACAACCTACATCAAATGCCTTTACTACATTTGTATCCCATACTTCATCTAAGATTAAGAGTATTTTTTGTCTATTACTCACTTCTTTCTTGAATATAAGAGTTAAATCTGAAATGCTATCATTTGGATGAAACTCATTTTTACAATCCATTAATTTAAGCATTTTTTTAATTTTATTTTTAATTGCTTCATCCTCTCTTAATTTACCAATTTGTAGCCAGTAAACACCATTGGAAAATTTTTCTTTAATTAAATCATTATCCCGTACAGCTTCCGCAGCCAAAACAGATTTTCCAGAACCAAATGAGCCATGTAAAACAACCCAATGGCGCTTCTTTGTAGCTGCTACTTTCAAACAATTTCGAATATTTTGTAACTTATCTTCTCTAAGCAGAAGGTTATTCACTGGAAATGGCACATTCCCATCATTCAAAATTTTAGAAACATCTTCATTCAGATTAAAGGTGGTATCTAATTTTGCAGCTAACCAAGGATAAGTGTTGCAGCCGTTTTGATCTTTCTCAAGCACTTGTATAAATTCTTTCAGTTCATAAGAATTCTTAAATCTCAATATGTTCAGCAATTCTTCAACTTGATCTGGAGGATCCTTCTAAAAAATTAATGATTACATCATGTTAAATGTAACGAAATATGACTTTCTAACAAACGCAACAAATTAACAATTTAGAAATTAGTTAGATACCATTAATACAACAATAAAAAAAATAGTGTAAAATAGAATTCGTTTCACATAACCCAAGATGTGTTCTTTATAAGAGTACCTTTGTATAGTAGGTTTAAAGACTGACTATTCTTTCACATTAACTAAAATATATGCAATACATCTTTCTCTTTCTTTCTGAACTTCAATTAATTTATTTTGAAAAAATGAAGGATATAATAAATTGCAATGAGCAAGAAAGACATAGTGGAGCTTTGGTTAAGTAGTAAAAATTACATGAAAATTAAAGCAAAAAATTTTCCCGGATTATATAAATGTGACAATACAAGATACTCAAATTAGATAGCAAGATAGCAAATGTCACCTAAAAATAAGCCAAATCTTATTATTATAAATCAGCTCTGAATTCCCCATGTTTATGTTTAGAATAGTTTTTGCTTAAATGAAAAGACACTTTAAGAATACATAATTATTATATAACTCTACTTAAAAATTTAAAATTCTTTATATCATGAATTCATATGCTAGAAGACACAAACACATACATAAAGGCTTTACTGCAACTTTGGATTTATATGCTGCTTATTATCTCTGTTAGTTCCAAATATAGACTTAAAAAATAAAGTTTCAAAAATACCTCTGTACTTCTACATGCTGAACACCAAGTTGTTTCAGTAGTTTGTTAGAGCTTTAATTTTAAGAAATTACGTTCCTTAACCTGTGGTAGCATAATCAATCCTTTAATGCAGTCACAAATTACACTATTTAAATATTAGTATTCCTATTTATACCTTAAAATGTCAATGATCTGTTTTAAATCAATCAAATTTGGATAGCTGAATGGTGAACCAATTGTAAACACAAGTAAACAGCAAATTTTTCCTGCCTCATGAATAGCAATATGAGTATACGAGTAGACAAGGGCTGTCAAAAAGTATCTGATTCTGAATTTCCCCACACACAGTAGCATGATGCTAAAATGGAAATATTTCACATACTGGCAGGAAACAGCAGACTGTCTACTGTTGAGTTTTTTCTCCGTGTTCAAGTGTTCAGTTCAACACATTTTTTTTATTTTTTATTCCTTTCCAGATCAGTAAGAGTTAAACAAATATAGTGCATCAAATATAGTCAAAAACTACATGATTTTGAAAGCAAAACAATTTGTAAAATTCAGTAGGTTATAGAGATGATGCTATGGAGAGAACACAAACAAAGGTATACTCTGATCAATTAAAAAATAGCTGTACATCTGGGGAGAAGGACCAATGTTCTGGGAGGTAATTAACATTTAGAAATGCAGCTATTTTGAGAAGGGTGAAAATCTGGTAAAAGGATAACAACGTTTGAAAAGTCAAAGATTTTACAAAGAGGTTGGAATCAGTTAAAATTATACTCATGTAATTTTGCATTATTTGAACATCCAAACAATGACTGCAAAACTGGTGGCCAAACAGCTGTCGGTAGAACAGGAAAACACCATCTTCTTATCAAAACAATGGAATTCAAATCATTCTCCAATTTTCAAGACATGGATCCTTGGGACATTCACTGCTTCCAAAATAAAAGATGCCATTGAGATCTCATTTTGAGAGTGAAATCAGATAATGCAAAATATGACAGTGGAGATGATGAACACCATCCAAAAGAAACATTCTAGAAGTGCTTTTGGCAGTGGAAGGATTGGTGAGCTAAGTGAATGAAGATGCAAGCTATCTACTTTGAAAGGTAGAATCAAATTTCATTCAATAATTAAAATTTTTTTCCGACCAAAGATCACATACTTTTTAGACTGCTTAAATATATGTTTTTATTAGTGTGTGTGTGTGTATATATATACATACATACAGACACGCATTATCTTATTTGCAAATCAAATTGCTTTAAATATGACAATGAAAAGGCAAAAACAGTTTCACTTGAATAAGATGCAATATTATTGGGTAAATCCTATTTTAGCCCATACCTTGGGCAAAGAAGAACATGCTAATTTGCTTTAGCAGCTCATTTTTCTGTATTGAACCCCTACCCAAATAATTTGCCAATAAATAAAGATGTAAGTTAAAGTAGGATTCAACCATTTTATTGTATTACCATATTCTCAAGGGACCATATATGAAACATTCTAAATTACCCATTAGTAAACATATTATACATAAAATATTTGGTATAAATATGCATATGATAAACTAATAATAAGGAGATTTTTATTCTTTTACACCAAAAATAATCATGCAATTATAATGTATAAATTTTGAGTTAATGTAAAAACAAGATATCAATCATTGGCATGGCCAAGTAATTTTAGCGCGTTTTTCACATGTTGTATTTTACAATAGGAAAATTTGGGAAAATTTAAATATGATTCAGCTCATCTAGGGCACAAATGTGACCAAATGCAGAAAACCTGAGGTCAATTGGTTGCTTATTGGCTGAGAAAAAGGTACGACAAAATATGGAACAAAGACGAAGACGAAATTTGCGTCCTAATAGCGCTTTTGTTCCACTACGTGAAAAACGCGCTAATTAAACAAAAAACAGAGTTTATCCATTTTCAAACATTGATAAAAAATTAAATAATAGTGAAATTATACAGGAAGAAAGCATAAACAATTTCATCAATACAAATTATAGCATAATTTCAGCAGTGCATTCCATGATAAAGATAAACATAGCATATTAAAACTACTTTCTTGTATTTTGTTAAAAATAGATGCATCATTTTTACTACACTATTTACTTTTGAAAACATAAAAATTATTATTTAAATGAAAATAGATACTACTAAAAAGTTTCATCTATTTTTTTCACATTTCTTTTAAAATAAAAATTCTTTTTTTAGATTAAGGAATAAATATTTAAAATAAATACTGATTTATAGTTTTAGAGAAACTATAATTATTAGTGAGTAGTTAACATGGAGCTACTATTTTATATTCTAAACATTAAGCAAATATTTTACAACTCTGTTTTAATTTAAGAAAACTGAACACACACTGCAACATATTTAAGAAATGTTACATAATATCATAAATACACAAATATCGCACAAAAATTAGATTTTTTAAAGAGAACACATTTAAAATAATCTATTACAGAGATGCAGACTATGTAACAATTACATTTTCATACATGAAAAAATTTCTAATGATGAATTAAGTAATTATATTGTGGTAATAAGCAAACACAATTAGTCTATCTTCAACGAAAGCTGAATTTGCATCTCTTACAGCTGCAGCAAAATAACTTATTTAGCTAATAATCCTAAATTAATGCAAAAAGGATAATAGCAGCAATTTGACATCTACCAAAAACACATTATTTAAAGCCACAATTAATTTTTTACTCGCTCATAAAAAAAGTAGTGCAAAGAATATACACATTAAATGGCACTTTTTTAAAAAAAATTAATTTATGATAAATTTTTTCAACTTAGTAAATAAGAAAAAAAATTTAGTTAATGTATTTGTTAAAGCTCTCTCCAAAGTGTCAGTTAAAACTCTCACACAAACATTTAGTATAAATTTAGTACAAAAATGTATTAAGACATGCATTTTTAAAATTAATTTTTAGAAAGAAATTTTGGTGTGTAAATATTGTTTGCAAATTATTTGTGATTAGTGGTTTTATATTGAAATTTTTGTATTTATATTGAAATAGCACTGCAACAAGGCAATACACTGTCAAGCCTATTATTTAATTTGGCCCCGGAAAAAGCCATTAGAGACTCCAAATTAAATACAAGCGGGACTATTCTGCTGAGAACAATCCAACTGCTGGCTTTTGATGATGATATAGATATCATTGGGCACACTAAACAGGCAGTTGTTCAGGCATTTGTCTTGCTTGAGAAAGCAGCAGCGAAGATGGGCCAGACCATCAGTGAGGATAAACCTAAATTTATGATTGTATCAAATACAACTGTAAATATATCCCCCCTCTCAAAGGTAAATAATTATGCTATTAAGTCTGTGAACCAATTTAAATATCTAGGAAGGATGATTTCAAGCAAGCAATGATATAAAAATTGAAATAAAAATTAGGTTAACTATGGCTAATAGATGCTTCTATGGCAGGGGTGGCGAACCTTTATGGATCAATGTGCCTTTTTTTCTACAGAAATATTTAATGTATAGACGTGCCACCAAACAATTTTGACATGTGATTATTGGGAAAATAAAAAAAACTAAATACTAAAAACTGTTTATTTACTATGAAAAAAATACATTTTGCATTGTAATGTGTTAAATGTTTTTGTTATACGTGTAATTCAAATTAAAGTAACATTAGTGTGACTTCTGTTGCTGCAGATTAGATGACAAATAACTTATATTAGGATTGTAAGATGTTACTTTACTACAGCAGAATGCAAGCTGAGTTGAAGTCATCTGCCAAACGGTTTTTAAGCGAGTCTTTAATATTCATCTCTGAAAAAAATGACTTACAGGCATAGTTAGATGAAAATATGGTTAAAGTAGCATATATATATACATATATGTAATGACTCCCTCTAGTATTTTTTAGATTAACTCCTTTCAAATATTTTCTAATTCTTTGGTACAATACTAATGCAGTAATCTTAATCTAATTGCTCCAGTGCGTTTACAACCAATCACTGCTCCTGTTAGAAAGGGGTCATGCAACCTTCACCATCAGAATATAAACCCAGAGGGCTGTGTGCTCACTCTCTTTGTCACGTAAAGTGCTGCTGCTTGTTGCTTCTGCTATGTGTTTGTTTGCATCCATATTAATTATTAATGAACTGAAACTTTATATGCCTGTGACAATGAATAAAAGAAGATTAAAACCAAAGTAGTTCTCTGTTTAACAAGAAATAATCATCAGCAAATCTAGATACAAGTAGCCAACAGAAATAGGCCTTGACTACGCTATTATATCAATAAACCAACTTCTTCAAACAGTTAAATGTGTGTGGAATTGAATTCCATGTTTCCAAAATTTCATTACTTGCATTTTTACTTATATTGCTTGTTAATATTTTTGTTTCAATAAATTCCAACTTTTTTCTTATTTCAATAAGTTTTTGAATCCATATTGAACTAGACTAGAAATCAATCAGTTGCATTTCAAATTCTTCCATTTCCAACCAATCGAATTGGGACAAGTTCAGTTTACCAAATGAAGTCACATCAAGGTACATAATAAACTTGAGCGTTTCTGATAACTCTTTGAACTGAGAAAATCTTGCTCAAAATTCCTTGATTGACAAATCAATTACAGAAATATTTTGAACTAAAATGCAAACCACTCTGTTCGGTGGCGTGCCCAAAATATTGTGTTGCATGTCATTGGTTTGCCATCCCTGTTCTATGGCCTTAAAAATCAGCCAAAATCAAAATAATTAGTTTAAAAACCAAAATAAACCTTTACAAAACTTTGATAAGGTCAGTTGCTAATGCTGAACCTTCACCAAAGGAGAAACAGACATGATGCTGATTTTCGAAAGGAAAATCCTAAGGAAGATCTTTGGACCAGTAAAACATAATAATGACATGTAGAAAATATTATACAATTATGAAATTTATAAAAAATATGGCAAACCCAACAATGTAAAAATTGGCATAACATCCCATATTAGATGGTTGGGTCACATATTCAGACATAATGATTCATTTCCAACTAAAAAGAAAACGTCTTCAAGAATCAATGAAAGAAAGGAATAACACCAACAAGTTGGCTGGATAACATTGAAAATGACTTCAGGGTAATTGGAGACAATTGATGGAGGGCTATTGGGCCAGATGTAGAAAACTTTTCAAGATGACCTCGGCGGCCTGTAACAGTCTGTAGTGTTTAAAAATAAGTGGTTTTATAAGATTTGGGAATTCTTGAAATACGGGTCATTATTGGATTTTATATAATTCAAATTTAAGTAAAATACATCATACTACTTTAAACTATCTCCCAAAATCTCATATCCATTCACATGACCTTGAATATTTGTTCACAGTAACTGTGTATTTCAGAAGCACAAATGTGCAAATTTTTGTTATCTCAGTTACAATTTAAATGGCATAAAATCTTTTCCAATAACAGTAGCTGGAGAAGGATCTCCAACATATTATTTGTCTAATAAATAAAAAGTTTATTATAAACAGGTATGTATTTTGTTACACAGCATGTCACTGACTATCAATAATCATATATTTTTTTTATATAAAGAAATCTTTATTATTCATATTATTTTTGTACTCATGGCAAGTTTATTTAATCTTTCCAACTCCATCAATGTATTTTGAATTGCAGGTGTTATTTTTACACAAATTAATCCTTCTAATTCCTTGTGATACTTTCATGCTCTGAGAGAGATTAATTATTTTCCGACAATTTACTTAATTTATCTAATTATTATTAATGAAAACAAATTAAATAAAAAACTGTTTCTAGAAATTATTTTTTCATTTATTTACCTATTTTCAAATTTAATTTGCTAATTTATATGCATCTTTGCTGCATAGAATTTAATTTCTCAACTATGATAGAATTTAGAATATTTGTCGAATTTCCATCCTGTTCTGAAATGTATACAATAATGAAATTAGAATTTTTTCCATTCTTATGGAATTTTATACAAAGTTGGTTGCTGAGAAAGCAAAGAATGAATTTGTATTTTCTTAATGTTCACTACTCCTGGTAAAAAAAATATGAAGGTTAGACTCTGTTTTAATTCAAACAGTGACAAAAATGGTAATAAGCTTGCCTAAACTGGCATATTAATTTGTTAAACCTATTAACCTAAACCTATATAACAGTAGTAAATAGACATTTTCATTCTTTTTATGCTTGACTGATTACTAATTGATGAGGGCATCATAAGACTGTTGCAAATAAGTTACAGGGAAGGATTAATCATTTCTTTTTTTTCAATACATTGGAAGAAAGAGGCAAGAAAGGCACTTGAATGGTGCATGAAAGGTTTGATTGCAGGAAAGTTGATTATTTGAAATGTGGAGAATATATGAAAAGGAAAATTTCAATTAATAGCTTTGAATGGAGAAGAGAATCTGCATAATATAAGCATGAGTGTTAAAGGAAAATAATAATATTTAATTCATATATTAGGCAATGGAGAAAAAAGGTGCCAAATTGCACCATTTATTCTTGTATGGAACTTGTGCCTTATATGATTATAATATTTTGCCAAATTAACATTAAATAAAGGTGTGTGCACAAGAAAAAGAGGACCAAATTGAGTGTTAGAAAAGGTATGCAGTTTAGTGCAAGTTATTTATAAAATTTTGCTTGTTATGAGATACTAGTTTTGAAGGTTAATGAGTGAGTTTGCTACGAATGATTTGTACGTCAATCAGAATACTGCAGTTAAATAGCATTTGTTTGAGAGATTGTTGTTAAAAAATTGTGCAATTTCTGGAAAAGAAGTAATTGCTGATAAATGAGAATAAGCTATGTAAAATTAAATATAGAAGAGAAGCCTGTTAATGTTAATTGGATGTTTGGTGGGATCTGACTGTTTTGGTTTTTTTTTCTAAAGTGGAAAAATGGATGAAAGAGGAACTGCTATGAGCAATCAAGGATAGACTTGTAGATGCCTGTTAAAATTTTGGACTGATGGTTACCTTATAACTGCCTCAGATAAAGGGTACTATCATTAAAAAGTCAATCACATTCTGACTTAAGAGCCCTGAAATCAGTATACATTCCAACAGCATAAAATGGCTATGGTTAGCAACAAAGTATTTTTTGAAAATCATGATGCTCTAATAAAGGTTTATTTCAACAACTATCTAGCTAGTCATAGAATCGATGACAAAGCCTTCAAAGAGTTACAACTTGCTATTAACACCATGTATTTTCTTAAGAATGTCCTTTCCGAATAAGACAAGTGCTTCTTTCTCATATTTTTTCATTGCATTTACAAAGGAATAAGATTTTACTTTTTGTTTTCCATGTCAACATCACTGTTTTCCCAATGCCATAACATTCTGTTCCAACAACTTCAAATTTGAAAAATGGGTTGGAGTGCAGAATAGGATGTACTCCTTGGATCAGTCAATGGTTTTTAGATTTCATGGTACAATATAATGATTTCATTCCTGTAAACTGTGTACTTCAATAACCCAGGTATAACGAAATGCAGACTTATAATACTACGATTGTGTGTTCTCCATACTTGATTACCATTCATTATTTAACCCGTTACTGCCCAGTGATCTATTTATAGATCACCTCCCATTCAGAGCTCCCAGTGAAAACGATATCTTTTAATGACTTTGTATTGCCATTGGATGGTTTCATTACACATGTGGCCATACCCCCAAACGAGATTTGAAGCATTCTGTCCCACAGCAGTCCAGCAGCTAGCATCTGATTTTTGCCATTTTGAAGTTTCAAAGTATAGCTTTCGATTTTGTATCCAGCAGGGGAAAAAAATAAAAGTAAGTTATAATTTTTTATGAGTTTTACATTTTCAATACCTCTTTATCTATTCTGGCTTATTTATATTAGAAAAATAACTGTTTTTATTATTAAAATGTAAGTTTAAACATGCTGATCTATAAATAGATAGCTGGGCGTTAGTGGTAACTAATATAATTTTCCCCCCATTTCATTTCTTCCAGAATATCTCGGTGTAAAGTGTTTCATTCCGCCGAAGATGCGTTAGAATATATGTTTTCTAAGGAAATAGAGTCTGATATAATTGGTTTACCGCCTGATGTGGATTAGTTAACTGACGAAGAGTACTTTGATGATGTTGAAATGACTACTCCATCAGTAAAAGATCTGTCAAGTAATGTAGAAATTTGTGTACCCATGGAAGAAATATAAAAAGTATACTTCAAACGGGGAACAAATTCTAAGAAAGGCTTTGGAAAACCTCAGATGATGTCATCAAGATCAAACGTAATAGACTCTGTGCGCTTAGATAAAAAAAGACCATGTTATAGGAATGAGTGAGTGAACATTAACGTTGCACTGCTTAGCAACACGAGGGCTTTTGGCGACGGTCCGTGTAATTTTGAACCATGGTCAAGTGACGCGGACGACACCTGAGGTGGCACCTTCCTCTCCTAACTACCACACCACACCAACGGTAGGAAGCTTGAGCTCTCGACAGATTTAACGTGCATCGCTCCCCTATACGGTGGGTCTTTAGTGGTACTGGGATCGAACTCATGACACTCTAGCTATGATCCGATGCCTAGATCACTTGGCTCCCGCGGCCACATGTTATAGGAAAAAGACAAAACCAAAGAAAATGCCAGTTATAGGAAAAAGACAAAACCAAAGAAGATGGCAGTTTCAAAAATGTAAGAGTAGAGACCTCTTACATTTTGTACAAAATGTAATGTAACTCGTTGTCAAATGTATTCCATTATATCACACTTAACTTTCACAAATTGGCTGTATAAAATTGTAACTAAGTAAGTTTAGATCAGTAAAAGTATATTTTATCTTTTAAATCTCATTAGTTGTTTTTAAATTCACAAAAGTTACACATCCCCCCCCCCTAAATTTGTAATTTTTAAATATAAAACCACAGGAAAGTTACTTGGACTTTTATTACCATAAGCGCCCAGCGATCTATTTATAGATCACCTATTATCTCAGCTGCTAATTACGGGAAATGGATACAACTTCATAATTACTCTATTTTTGATATATAAAATGTAATTTAAAAATATTTTTCAAAAATTTCAATTTAAAAATAATTTGGGCGTTAACAGGTTAAAATCAGTAGATTTTTTAAAAAGGACATAGCAATTTTTTCCCCTCCAAACATTTCATTGTTCTTGTTGAAAAACTTTTTTAAGATTTTAGCTTCAATATCTGTTGTGATTTTTTTTTTTTTTTTTTTTGAAGTTTGGGTAGCTATTTTTTTCTTTTCTTTCTACACAGTATAACTCAGATGCAGACTTTTTAAAAATTATTTCTGAAGCACAAAAAAAAAATCTCATACAAAGATACATTGTTACATGTTTTATCTTATTTAATATCAAATGTGCAGTTTGTGAAAACAACAAGCATTTGATTGAAAAGAATAATTTATTTGGAAATGCTGCAAGAGAGAAATGAATAAGCATCACATTAAGAGGTTTGTGAGACAAAATAGTTGAAAAAAGTAAAGGTATGATCCACATTTTAACGAGAATAATTATGTGGATTTAAAAAGTCAACTGTAATTTCATTTCTTTTCAAATGACTATCTTGGAGGGAAATATCATGTATGTGTTGAGCTTCTTGAGTATAATCATAAAAAAACTTGACAACTTTGCCATTCTACCCTTTAATTGAAAAATGCTTTTTAGATTCCTCTGAAAGGTGATTTTTAGAGTTTCACCAAGTAGCAAACACAAATAATCTTACTAAACATGAAACATATAGACCCATTCACAATTAATTTTTTAATCAAATTTTGCAAAAAAAATTCATCAAAGCCTATTTTAATTTTTAATATATATAGGTACTAGTAAAAGTTATATAAATGAGAATTGACAACTCTATTTATAAAAACTAAATGGTAAATATAAATACTTTTGCCAATATTTGGATGCATTCTTTCAAAGTAACAATGTTTCGTTGACAAAGATCATCCATAATATACTTGGGTCTCAAATCATCTTTGAAAGCTTGTTTTTCCAGATACAGCTTTTGTATTACATCCATCATTGATGATTAAAATTCCAAACTGAAAAAAGGATACAGTAAGAAAAATTTTGCAGAAAAAAAATAATTTATAAATTACTTTCCTATTATTTGAAAATAAACAATATGTTGTTGAATATGACCTAAAAGTTCAACTATCATGTTCCTAACTTTACAATTTATATAAATGATGTAATTTATCTTTAAGAATACATAATTTTCTGATGATTATATTTACAAGCAGGTTGAAGTGTGGTATAAGAGGGTCCTTGGCAATGTCAATTACTTTTAGCGACCAAAATCGATCGCCAAGCTACTTCACTTAGCGATAGATGTCCGAAAGCTAGAATGAATTTGTTATCTCACCATAATATCTATATAAAAATCGCCAAATCCGAAGAAAAATTGCCAAATTCAAAGGCCCCCACCCCTATACTACACTTAAGCCTCACAAGCAATATATTTCCAAAAAATAAGACAACTCCATTCAGCATTTTTATGCATAGTTTCACTTTAAATAATATAATTATTTTTCCCCACACATGCACAGTTTACATTTTCTTATGATATACAAAAATCTAATTAATTTTAATATTTCTTTAAATCTTTATACAGGATGGGAGAAAGAAACAACACACTCACAAAAAACATGCCCAAACTTGCTAGTATCTCGATTTATTATAAATTTTCATGAAAAATATAGGCTATGAAAATAATAAAATGGTGAAATAAACCTTAGCATCCTAAATTAACCACTAAATTTTGAAAATTATCAACATTCAATGCTACTTATCACAATTTAATCTATAGAAATCTTAAAACATTGTAAATAGTGATTTATAAGTCACACATCAAAGATATGTGTACTATTATTCTGCGATATTACGCACAATATAAATACTTCTATTTCCTACATAAATAATTCCGATCATATTACCTCAAAATAAGAAACTTAAAACAATTTTAACAACACTTTCATAATACTACTAAAACACCACAGCTAAATTTCAAAATATTATCATTTAAAAATGTATGTTGCCAGTTCGAAATACCGATTTTTTGTGACAGAAAAATATTTAATTTTCAGGGAACGGCATACAAATTCCATGAAATCTTTGAAGTAAAATTCTATAATCCACTCATTAGAATTAAAATAAATAAAGAGAGAACAAAAAAAGCTGAAAAATTAAAATAGAATTTAGAAAGCAAGCCAAATTAAATTTCATTACAAAATGTCGATGGGAGGATATCAGGCGAGGTGGTTGACTTTGACAGATTTCTCCGATGTTTCTCGCACGGTCGTGGTGCCATCTATATTAAATAACATGAACTTTGAAAATTACGTAATGGTTAAAAACAAAATTTAAATAGAAGTAAAATTTATGGAAAGTTTTAAAAAGAGAGATTTAAACAAAGGGTTTTAATTTCATTGAAACTACCACACCATTCATGAGCAAAAATGTTGTAGAATGAGGAAACATGAGGAAAAATTAATATGTTTGAAAACCGGCACTTCAATAATACTAAGTAAATTTTGAAATAAATTCAGAAAATTTTTTAAATTAAAAATAAAACTTTCTTTAAGGGTGTCAGGAGTTCTGCTGTCTTAAAAGGGCTAAAAAGTGGTGATATGTGTGATCTAGTGCAATTCTAGGTTTTCTTGATCGAGTTAAGTATTAAATTATCAAAAGCCGGTAAACCTTTCAATTAAACGTCGTTATAAATTTAAGATAGATGCGTAGGAAAAAAAATTGGAATTTTTTTAGATAAAATTGAGCAAATGTGCAAGATTTCATTTCTTACAAACCCTGAAGAATTGACTATTTTACGAAGGGGAGCATTTTGGAATTTTTCAAACGAGTTTTTGTTGAAGATCCCCGTTGAATAGAGCATACAGCAGTATTAGTCTTACGATTGCTTTATAGAGCAAAGCTTGGGCGTGATAGGAAGCCTGCTTTAAAAAGAAATCAGGCTATTCAGAGTTAAGGTGATTTCGGTGGCTTTCTGATGAATCTATCGGATATGTTGCGGAAAGTTAGTTTTGCTTCAAAAATGAACTCCAACTACTTAACTTACCCATGGGACAGTCTGGTTCAATTAGTGATATTCGGAATGTTTCTAATCAGTTGCGAAACGTAAATCCCGGCAACCTCCACACCGTGGGGTTCCAGGGTTCTAGGGGGCCCAAAGCCTAGCTGCCGCCAAGTACATACCCTTTGTAAAATTCAACTTTGGAGGCCCAAAACTTGACTTTGCAGGGGAGCCCAAATGTTCTCCGTTACGCTACTGCTTCCAATATACCATTTTCTCGTGAAGGGGAGGTAATTGATTTTAGATGTATTGACTTTAATTTTCCAATAATGAGTTAGAACTGTAATTTTGTAATTTTCAATAATTTTTCGATTACAAATGTTTTGTGTAAAAATAGCGGTGTCTTCCATGTACATAGCTAAATAGATATTGGTAGCTTTCGGAATATCATTTATGCAGAGTTTGAACAATGTTGGAAGAATTCAGAAGTATTCTTCTCAGAACTGGATGGGGTGTGAAGAAACTGTTTTCAATTTTCATTCGAAATTCTCGTGAGTTCAAGTAAAAGTGAATAATTTTGATAAGCTGAACCAAAACAAACAAAGTTGCATTAGCTTAGAAACTATACCATCATGCCAAATTTTCTTAGACTTTGGCTAAGTACACAAAATTTTAACCCATATCAAGGCTTTTTGAATGCCATCTTGAAACAGTTCCTTGAATCTATGCAACAATAGAGCAGTTAGTGGAAAACCCTGCTATGTTCTAGAATAATAATATTCCTTTCTAAGCAGTACTGATTGAAGACATTCAAAAGAGAGAGATAACAAATTCATTTATTTTGCTCAACCAATTGAGAAGTGAAACTGGGTGAGAGAGATATAATTCTGAAGGTTAGACAGAGGCGGATAAAGCGGCTGGCAAACCTGGCGGCCGTCAGGGTACCCGAGGACCAGCAGGGGCCCCAAGTTGATGGTCTCCAGTTATTTCAATGTGTACAACAAAAAAATCTTGTACCGACATTGCAACCCCGATAATAACCTACGATTTGAATCGTATAGCAATTAGTGTTGCCCTTATATATAATATGAAGTCTTTTTTTTCTTAGAAATGTCTTTTTGAACCTTGGCTTTCAATACATGTTTTTTGGTTCCAAGTTTTTTAAAAATTTGATCCGAGATATTAATGACTATAAACAACTGCAAGTGCTTAGTTCTTTTGAAAGAATTTGGCATTTGATGGTTCGTGACTTATTGTTATCTGGATTTTTGTGTTTATAGTTTGAGAATGTGGGTAAAAAGAGAGAGAGAGAGATCGAAGCATTTTTTTATGTTTAGGATCAGTCTTATTTTAGTCAGCATGGCAAAAATATTGAAATATTTAAGTGAGATTGAGATTTCTCTAAATTGATGAACAAATCAAATAGTGAAATAGAGTAAAAACATTTTTTGAGAACACTGTAGAGGTTCTTTGGCTATTGAAATAATTACATACTTTCATAAGGTCTTAATTTTGCTGGCATTTTTTACCATTGGTCGACTTAAATTTAATTAACTTGTTAAGTTAAAATTTCAGGCAATATGCATCTTGTTCTTTAATTTTTTTATCGTTTTGGTCAGGGCCGGCTCTAGCAATTTTGCCGCCCCGGACAGAAATGAAAAATGCCGCCCCTCTCCCCAAAGTAAGAAAAAAAGCTATTATTAAAAAAAGATAAAAATTGTTCACAAATGCATACATATAAAACTTGAATATTCCTGGCGAAGAAAGAGAGAGCTAACAGTACACACACACACACACACACATTAAAAACTAAAACATAAAAACTACCACTGTTTTTTATTTCTGACTTTTAATTCTGAAAAATTTCTGATCAATTTGTTCAGCTATTTCTTGTTGGATAGCCAATGTAGTTTAGCCATTTAATCTATCTTTAGAATTTGTGAACTGTAAGAAATTTTTTATTAATTTTAATTTTGAGAAACTAATATCTACACTTGCCAAACTTATTAGCAAAGAAAGTAAAATAAATGCAATAGCAAGATTTGGAGCAAATTCTAAAACAGAAATAAATTTTAAAACTTCAACTGGGCTTCCCCCCCCCCTTTTTTTCCCCGCCTGCTAAAGCTGAAACTGGCATTATCTCATTGGCTCAATCACGCGCGTTTACATCCTATGATTCTCCGTCGGTCAATATCATTTCTAAATTTTTACATTTTTTAATTAAAGTTTTAAGAGTATCTCTTAAATCATGCATATTGTAAAAAAATTAAAAACAATTACTGTCAGTTCTTATTAAATTAAATCTGCATTCCAAGGCATTAACTGCTTCGTCCAATGTAAAAAAATAAAATTCTATCTTGAATTTTAATTTAGGATATTCCATCTGATCATCTTGTGCTTCATAATTAAAATTCACATTTTTCCGTCGAACTCTGTGACGTGGCTATGTCACCTCAAACTTAGCAGAGATATCAATCTCGACAGCCATTTCTTTTGCAGCACAGTGCATTTTATCAAAAGTCACATCGTTAAACAAATCTGCAATTTCTTGAGAGTTCCGTAGTAGATGGTAGATCGTAATATTTTGTTTGCAACTGCTTGCTTATTGTATTTTAATGCAATTAAAAATTTTATACCAAATAATGATGGCCATAGGAACTTGAATTGTTAAGTAGAATTTAATAATCCAGAGGCCTTATCTCTTATAGAATTGTCAATTTCAGCATTATTATAAAAACTAAGCATCATAAAAACCTCCCAATTGATAACTTAGGGTTTAATAGCCTCTATTCAGCTTTTCCAGCTTTTTACACTAAGTGACTTTAAAGTTTTATGCCCTTTATACGTTTTAATAATATAACCTAACGAAAAGTTGATGAAGGAAAATAAATTTTGAACTATATTAAAAAAGTACAGGTTTCTAAGGATGCTTTTGCCATGTCATTAACGACCAAATTTAAAGAGTGGCTACTTCGTGGCACATAGATTGTTCGCTGATTTAACGCTCTTATTTTAAATCGAGCCTCTGATTTCTCGCCTTTCATATTCACTCCGTTATTGAAGGCCTGCCCCCGCATATCTAGCAAATTTAGCCATAATTTTTTTTAAGTTCCTTAACTATTAAATCTTAAAGTCCTCTTCCGGTTAATCTTTCAACTGTAAGGGAACCAAAAAAACTCGCATTAGTTTTAACGATAACTTCGTTAGAATTAGATTTCTCAATACATGTATACCTTACCATAAATGTCATTTGTTAGATCTCGCTGGCATCAGGGGAGCAATCTTAAATTATCGAATAATATTTAGCTTGTTTAATTTTATGAACAATGTATAATTTAATATTCTCATATAAAAGAGAAATTATCTCGTTCTGAATATTTTTCCCTAGATAGTGTACTTTAACTTCTTCCAAATTTTCCATAACAAAAGAAATATTTTTAAAATTTGGCCCAAATGCCGCCCCGGACATGGGTTCGGTTTGTCAGGCCCTAGAGCCGCCCCTGTTTTGGTTTCATAAGATCATTTTACACTATTGGCTTTCATATGTTTGATTTTTGAGAAAAACACGCGTGTTTCTAGTTTGATAATGTTTTCCATTGAGTATTTCTACATTTTAAGTTTTTCTAATATAAAGAAAGTTAACTATGGATAGGGCCATGTGGGCGATGTGGCGAATGCTATGCATCGGGGCCCCACCATGATCAAAAACTAAAATGTACTCTTGCACATGAAAACTTAATATTCCTGTCGTACAAAATGTGCATTTTGTTGTAAAATTATTATTGTTTACCTCTGAAATTCAACAGTCTGCAAACTAATTTTTGAAATCATGCGGATTAATGGTTCGCACTACCGCAGATGAAGTGTATAGTAAGAACGAGTTTCAAATTCTGAGGAACATTCCTCAACGAAATTTTTTCTTATCAGGGGCGTGGCTACCACCGTATCAAGGATACGGTCTCTTAGCTAGAGGGGCCCCGGACGTGAGTAAGCAAAAAGTCGAAAAATGTTATTAATGGTCATATTAACATTATTAACAAAATTCCTTTTTACGTTTACAAAATAGTTTGTCATTAACTTCAAACGATAAACAGTTTCCGTGTGAATTCCGAATCTCAGGACCCACATTAAGAAAAATTTAAAATACGGGAAAATTACTCAAAATAATGATATGTCAAGGAGTGGTATGTCAAGGAATGGCGGATTAAGCGGGTGTCGGACCTGGCGGCCGCCAGGGGCCCCAAGCTTGATGAGTGCAAAGTCCAGCGACAAACCCAACCACGCCACCTTGGAACAATAAATGAAAAGAAAACAAAGATACAATGAAACCCCCGCTAGAAATTTATCGAGATGCCAAGAGAAATCCTAATATAGAAAAACTTTTGAAAATATTTTTAACAATACCGTAATCGAATGCATCAGGTAAATGATCTTTTTTA
This sequence comes from Trichonephila clavata, assembly GCA_019973975.1. NCBI lineage: Eukaryota > Metazoa > Arthropoda > Arachnida > Araneae > Nephilidae > Trichonephila > Trichonephila clavata. The sequence continues at coordinate 88,649 of BMAO01008148.1, forward strand.
GTTTTAAAACGTGTTAAAAATAATTCAAGAAGTACTATGGGAGAAAAGACAAACTGAACAACATGGCCATATTATATACAGAATAAAATGTTGTAATTTTAGAATAACAATTGAAATATTACATTAATTCAGTAGCAGGATACATTATTTGGATTGCAAAAGTAAGGAGTCAAAAGGTAATCCTAATGTAAACAAACAATTGAGAATATTACTAAGATCAGGATTAATAACTCGACAGTTCATTATTTAAATTTAAGCAATCAAAATGTACTATTAATAGGCTCATAGAAATTGATAGATATTTACAAATACTGGTTGAACACAGGCAATTTCTATATTGTTGTCAACACTTACTTACACAAAATATATAGATAACAAAATAAATACATACAAGTATTTTAAACAAGTTGAAAATAACCTGAATTTTCTAGAGTTAACTTCTCGCACACTTACATATAAGGCATAAAATTGTTAATAAAGAAGTATTAGTAGTATCAAGTAATAAAATAATGAAAAAGTAAAAATTTGTACCTACATACCTATAACACTAGTTTTGAATACAAAATTTGCTATTTTAACAACCACAATAAAATAATTAAATCTAAGATGTACAATGTTGATTATTTTTTTTTAAACACAAGATTTGATGCATAATGTACATTTTCTTTTTAAAGTTTGAAAGGAAAAAGAAAATTAATTAGACAAATATTATTACTGATATATCATTTATCAAACGCAATTTGTAACATTAAATCATGTGCTATTAATTGTAGTAATCTGAGATGATCATATAGCATTAGATTTGTAAACACAGAAATAAACAATTGAAAAAAAACATCAAAATGATTGAAAATACATAATTTACCAGTTAGTATATGTAATTTGAAATATATAAATATCTTTAAGTGTTTGAAATTTACGCTAAAGTCAATTTAACGTAAAGAAAAATAAAAATACATACATATATACTATGTTATATAGTGTTCCAGATCTTTGGGAAATCTGACATGTCTTCCACTTTTAGTTTGTTTAACAGTTTTCTCATTTGATTGAGATTCAGTTTTATTTACGTGAGACATAGTTTTGTCTTTTGGATGTTGATCAGTTTCACTAGCTTGTTGTTTTGATATTCCAGTAAGAGGAATATCTTCGGTGTCATTCCAGACATAAGCTGGTTTTACCCGATCAATTGAAACTGCCTTCTTTTTTTCCATTTATGAGGATGGTGAACACTTTGTCTGTTCGATGGATTACTTCATGAGGTCCTGTATAATTTTGCGATAGTGGTGGCTGTACACTATCAATTCTCAGAAAAACATGTGAACAGCTCTTTAAATTAGTTTGCACAAACATAGAGCTATTCGAATGTGCAGATGTTGGTATTGGTTGTAGTGCTCTCATTTTCTCCCGTAAAAATGAGACATAGGTTTGCTTGCAGGTGGTGGTAATCTTGTCTGTGGTGAAAAGATCAGATGGCAATCTTAGAATAGTTCCATAGACCAGTTCTGCACAAGTGGCATTGATATCCTTTTTTACAGCAGAACGCATGCCGAGTAGTACAATTGGAATAATTTCACTCCACTTCGAATTCTCGTGAGCTTTGATGGCACTCTTGAGATGACGGTGCAGCCTTTCAACAAGACCGTTGGCTTTTGGATGATAGGCACAGCAACGTATTCTGTTTATGCCAAGAAGATTACTCAGCTCTTTGAAAAGGCTTGATTCGAAGTTTGTGCCTTGGTCTGTTGTTATAATAGTAGGACAACCAAAACGTGATATCCAAACGGATAGCAAAGCTCTACATACGGTTTCTGCAGTCATATCAGCAGTTGGGATCACTTCCATCCATCTCGTAAGGCGGTCAATTACTGTCAGGCAGTAACTTTGACCATTGGAAGGTGGAAAAGGACCAATGAAATCAATGTGAATTTGGGAAAATCTGGCATCAGGTAAAGCAAATGTACCGATTGGTGCTTTAGTGTGCCTATGGATCTTGGATCTTTGGCAAGGATGACAAGAGTTAACCCATGCTTAAATATCGCGCCTAATGTTTGGCCAACGTTGAGTTATTATTTTGATAGAGGCAGCAATTCCAGGATGTGAAAGACCATGCAGGTGTTGGAAAACAATTTTGC